>MAYD01572981.1:0-14360 GCA_001909325.1 Ruellia speciosa
GCCAGCTCTCAGCCTCGCCGCCTCGCAGCCTCACCTCGCTGCATGGCCAGCTCTCAGCCTCGCCAAATCGCCCCTGAATTACCAAGCATCGCCCCTTAATTACTAAGCATCGCCCCTGAACTACCAAGCGTCGCCCCTGATTACTAAGCGTCGCCCCTGAATTACCAAGCATCACCCCCAATTACTAAGCATCGCCCCTGAATTACCCAGCGTCGCCCCTGAATTACCAAGCATCGCCCCTTAATTACTAAGCATCGCCCCTGAATTACCAAGCGTCGCCCCTGATTACTAAGCGTCGCCCCTGAATTACCAAGCATCGCCCCCTAATTACTAAGCATCGCCTCTGAATTACCAAGCGTCGCCCCCGACCTACCAAGCGTCACCCCTAATTACTAAGTATCGCCCACACTGATTACTGAATGTCGCCCCATGTTCATCCTTAATTAATCCGGTTTAATTCCCAATTAAATCCGAATTAATTTCAACTGAAATGCGGGGTATTACAGTTTCAGCGCAAGCCAAATGAATTGGCGAATACGTTGTGGTCCAGGCCATTTCCAAGCCAACTCCCAGTCCTTGGAGGCATCATCCCATTTTACCCTTTCAAAGAGAGTGTACCCATCAGCGACGGTAAAAGTCTCACGGCCATTGTAATACCACCCATGACAATCCATCTCAGCCGCCGCGCGTGGGGGAGGGATAGCCGCAATATATTTGACAACCGATTCAGGCAGCCACCGAAGCAACTTTTCCCAGTTCCAATTACCATCCCACCCAAGTGCCTCCAACACACGTGTCCCAGCGCGCATCTCATTCGGTTCCAGACAGTATTGATTCAAGGTTCCAACTTCAGGCACCCAAACATCCTCCCAGAATCTGACAATCTCACCTCTGCCCACCGTCCACTTGATGTTGGCCTTCAAGTCCTTCCACACTTTCCCCAGGGACCTCCATAAATGCGAGCAACAAGAGTTACTAGAATTATTTTTTAATTTAATAAAAAATATATGGAAATCAATTTTGATTAAATAATAATAAATGAAAAATAAATCACTTAATTCTTAATTCCATTTTTCTCTTTAGATTTTGACTCACTTAATCAATTAAGTGATTTAGTTAGTATTATCAAATCAACTTAATGAATTAAGTGTTGAATCATTAAGTGTAAGTGTTAAAGTGCTGTTTCAAAACCGGCAATTAATAAAACCACTACAACGAGGAGTCATGTAATACAATATGAAACACGACCCTAACAGATTTGCTAGTTGTCCAATCCTGTTAGTATTGTGGGCCGACCCATCCCAACACAGCTCGTGACTGTAAATGGGCTCAGGTGGGTTTGTTCAGCTGGGCCTGTTGCATCTTACATCAACAGAACCCGGAATTGATTCGTGCAATTTTCAGACTAGTTCGGGAAAGACGAGCCGCAGGTACCCACTTCCTCGTACATTTTTCTATGTTGTTCAATTTATACTGCGAAATTCGGGTTTTACACTTTGCTCCATTTTATTTATTTCTGTTTTGGAAGAATCAACTCTTGGAAGCTGAAGCTGATGTTCGATTTTACCATATGATGAATTTTAGTATTTCGTTTTTGTTTAATGTTATTCAAATGAGCATGCGTTTATTCATTGATGATGTTACTACTCCCTGAGGTTGTCTGTATGGAAACACCCTTGAGGGAATTTTAATAATTGTCCGTACGCCTGAAGCAATGACGATGTGAAAATCTCATGAAATTGGGTTTTAGTTTTTAGATATTATTGGGTGATCTTTCAATGATAGTATTTCTGCAGCTAGCACCATGTACATCCAAGAAAAGGCCGCCTTACTTGTAGTAAGAAATATGAAATCCATTCATCTTCAAAATGTGCTGATTTTCTGGTTACTGTTTTCTAGAGGCTATTCAACGGGCTGCTGCTACTGCAGGAGCAGAGGGCTCTCTTAAAATTCCCGCAGCACATCTTGAGAGGATACTCCCACAGCTACTCCTAGATTTTTAAGGTATCCTAGAGCTTAGAGCTGGGTATTTTTTTCATCTGAAGAAGTATTGGTGGTAAGAAAAGAACACAAAAATGCACATTTTTCTGATATTTATTGGACAACTAATATAATCAAAACAGAGTAGAATCTTTTTCTAACGGGAATTTATGCATGATATCTAATATGATGCCTTGGTCTAATGACGTTTTATGCTTTACATGAGCTGTGAATAATGTGTATGGGTTGTGTTCTGTTCATAAAGAGGATTTCCCTACTAGCTTACAACTTCAGCATATCAGATACTGGTGATTGTGTGCAATTTTGTAGCTGTTAATTTTGAATTCTGCCACTTCCCAACCTTGTCCAGTACACGAAATGCTGGATTGTTAATATGCTTTTTCTTCTTTTCTTTTCTTTTCAGTTTTCTATGTTCACCTGATGATGGTGTTTTTTTGTAATGGCTGAACAGTTCTGAAGCGGGCAATTTAGCCTGGAAATCTATGAATTTCAACTGCTGAATGTCATAACTCGTGGACTTGGAGAGCTAGATATCTTTAGCTGAATAAAAAAAAGTAAAACTTGAACGATTACATAATCTGTGGATATTTTTTTGGTCTTGTTTCCACATGAACCATGCACATCGTCTGACCTTATTCTTTGACTGTTTGCTAGCAGAGATGGAGATGACTAGACTTATATTATGAGTATCCATGTTTCTTCTCCCTCTAAGTTCCTTGGTTTAGTATTTAAGTTAAACCCAAGGATTACCTTTTCGGAATTGAGATTGATGCATCAGTTTCTTGATATTGTTTTAACTGAAACCTTCTTAGATAAGGGAATAGGGCAATAGTAGCAATTTGAATGTGTTTAACATTTTATGAATTTGATATTCATGTATCAAAAGAAATGTGAGCCTGGCTTGTATCCGCCATCATCTTCATACTTAGCACAATCAAGATGGTGTTTTGTTGAGAAGGAAAAAGATATCTTTTATGGAAAACCTTTAGAAACATCTTGATTAATTTACAATTTACTAAAACTACATTTGACATGCATTTCGGAAATCATCACACATTTCACTGCACAGCTCTAGGGCTTTATCTGAGACAGCATGGATCTAACATCCCTACTATTTGGCCTCTCTATGGGATTATCTAGAGTGCAGAAGCAGGCAACTTTCAGAACCAAGAGCATCTGATCTTCATAACCGTTTCCCCGCAGCTTTGGGTCGATTGCCCATTTTGGGTCCTCAGAAGTCATCAAATTTCTCATCCATTGAACCATGCTCATTTCATCTGTCTGTTGGAAGAACTCATCAGATGGCATCCTGCCAACAACCAGAACACCAAGCACCACGCCAAAGCTGTAGATGTCACACTTTTCAGTGAATTTGAATGTCTGGTAGTACTCCGGTGCTATGTATCCAACTGTTCCTGCCACATTTGAAGTTGTAACATGTGTGTTTGCATCAGGTACGGTTTTCGCTAGCCCGAAATCTGCAATCCGGGCTTCCATTTCATCATCCAGGAGGATATTTCCAGGTTTCAAGTCCCTGTGAATTATGCGAGGGTTATGATTCATATGGAGATACTCAAGCCCAGCAGCAATCCCTACAGCAATCTTGTGTCTCCCCAACCAGTTTAGCTCTCTTTTGCCATCTGCTACATGTTTGAGGTAATCTTGCAGACTGCCATTCTTCATGTACTCATACACCAAGTAATGACAATTTGGACGTGGAAGATGGGCGAGCAGAGGTAGTAAATTCCGGTGCCTGATTTGTCCCACAGTCTGAATTTCTGACCTAATCTGTCGCATTTTCCTATTAAGCAGCTTGATTTCTTCTGCTGTGAGCTCTCCTGCATTCATAGGAAGCTGAATTATCTTCTTTATCGCAATTTCTATACCGTTGCTTCCAGGTAATGCTGTTTTGTACACTTCGCCGCATCCACCTCTTCCTATGACCTCAAGTGATGCTAATCTGTCTTCTTTGTCCAAGAAAGCCAAATCCTCCGGTTTCTTGATCATGAGGCTGAAAATTTTCAGGCTCATCATGTCCCTTTTTCGCCTTCTGACCAAGTGCATGATCATCTTAAAAAGCAACACAAACACCAAACCAGACACGCTTCCTGCCAAAATTCCAGACAAGAATCTGAGGATCCATTCCGCTGCTTTCTTTTTGTTGCTCTTGTGCTTGTGTTTCAACACTGTTGCAGGGGATGGGGCTCCCACGGTAGCTTCCTTGCTTGAGCTCAAAGAAGGTGCTATGGCAAAAGCGGATTTATTACTGCCCAGTGAGCTTTCAATATAAACATATCTTTTTGGTATGCCATGATTGTCATCTCTTGCTGCAGACAATTCCCAAGGCAGTTTCAGATCATGGATCAAACTGTTGTCGGATACATTTATCAATCTGAGATTGGGGAAAGCACTCAAAGATGCAGGTAATTTTCCCTCAAACATATTATGGGCAAGATTGAGTTTGACCAGGTTATGCAAGGATTGCAAGAATTCGAGGTCCCCTGTAAAGTAGTTTGAGGACAAATCCAGGACACGAAGGCGAATCAACGTGGAGAATCCGGTAGGAATATTGCCTGAAAAGCGATTGCTATTGAGGTGGAGGAGCTCAAGTTTGTGGCAGCGGGCGATTTGGGATGGGATTTGGTTGATAATGTGGTTGTGAGGTAGGGAAAGTTGTTGCAACTCAGAGAGGTTTCCGATGGAAGGAGAGAGGCTTCCTTTGAGGTGTCGGGATTGGAAAAGGAGACTAGTGACTCTTAGAACATAGGAAGTGTTGTCGGGTGCAAGGCGGGGTTGGCAGAAAATTCCTTGGGCAGAGGTGTTGCAGAGGCGGAGAAGGGCAGGCGGTGGAGGTGGAAAGTGGAAATGTTTGTGGATTTGAAGGAGGGCATTGTAGTCAATAGGGTGGAGATGAAGCTTAAGGGGGTTAGTACAAGTAGATTGGGAGGCGACCAAAGTAGCTGTTAAACTTAGAATGAGGAGGAAGAATTGAGGAGAAGACATAATCCTATACTATATGCTGAAAGAAGATGAAACTGAAGGGTGTAGTGAGTGAGATGCAGAGATCAGGATTCAGGTGTGTGAATTCTTTAGTGGTGGTGATGGAATTTGGATGATAGACTTGTGGTTGGTTAAGGAAGTGGTATTCGTAATAAAAGAAAATTCTGTTTATGTATGGGAATGGGAATGGGAATGGGAATTTAAGAGGAAGACCCAGTTGCCACTTGCCAGTTGGTGAGGTATTCTTGACTTTGAGGTATCAAAGTTCACATTTTGCTTTCTCTCTCTCTCTCTCTCACACACACACACTGTCTTGACTGAGTCCTATATAATTTTCCTTTTAAAGTTGCTTGACCCATGAATTTCCTTTAATGTCCCTACTCCCTTCACTTGTGTGTCTCATTGTCGTTTACTGTACAATTATAACCTTAAGTATTTTGATAATATTATAATGGTGGATTTTGTACTGCTATTTTGCTGAAAACACAACTGTAGCTTCAAGTTTGAAAATGAGCAATATCAAGAAAATTGGTAACTGATTGGTCCAGCAGCTGTCCCGGCCCATATCCACATTTATATTTGTATTATTATAGGCCTATACCCAAACATTTAAGAATAATATTAGTGGACTTGAGTTGGTTTGGGCCCAGGAATTGATCAACCAAAGTTTTAAACAACCATTCGGGAATTAAGTTCCCAAAGTGATGCGATCTCAATCTTACTTGTGAGAGTAGCTCCATTTTCAAGGTTTACCAATCATTTAAAGATAGACAAGAGTTTGTGACTATATTTAAAAGTCGTTGACTATGACAATATCTGATAGCCTCCCTAAAAGTGAACTAGCATCTTCTTGCAAATGTCGCGTATGATAGTAAGCTTTGATAAACATGTTCTATGTATACCGAGTATTGTGGTGAGATATGATGTCCCTTTTACTTAGGGTTAGCGTGTTCTTGCATATGTCTCGTACTGTGGTGAGCTTTGATAAGCGTGTTCTGCGCTTGTCGAGTAACATAGTGAGCTATGATGTCCTTTGTTATGGTAACACTATTTGATTTGTGCCAAATACGTTGATACTTCAATGAGTTGTCCCACTCTCTAACATGCTGCTTGCGTCAAAAATTTGGTTTGCAACGGATCTGCATTCGTGGCAGTGAGCGCGACTGGGAGGGATGGGATCAAAAAGAGAGAGAATAAGAATGTAGATAAAGAAGAAGAAATCTCTCAATCCAATGATCAAAGCTGAATCACGAAATATCGTAAGAGAATCTTGCTAATGAATTCGAACCACTTGGGGTCGTTGCGTAGGATGTTGGTCTCCTGGTGTTCGAGTCCAGCTCGTGACAAAGGGCTACCTTCTCTCTTAAGAGAATCTCGATATCCTCACTAAAGAAAAAAAAAATTGGAAATTTCCCTGGCTCTCCTGCAGAAGCATGGAAAGTTGATAAATTGTTGGCTTCTTACAAATTTAATCCAGAACTTAAGTCGCCCAGTGAGCTGCGAGCTCCATGCCTGGTGTGCGAGCTGCGAGCTCCATACTTGTAGCGAAGCCAATTTAAAGTAGCGAAGCTGCGAGAACGAGCCTACTGCGCACCCTGTAGATGCGAGCTTGATAGGGCAATTTCATCCGTATCGCACCATTAAGGATGTCGCCACGAGAAATAAGGGACCAGATGGGATATCCTAATTATACATAAATCCACACTAAATTTCCCTATTGTATTATATCTAAATATACTTGGGGAAAATTTTGAAATGTAAAAATGCATAAGGGTAGAATTTTAAAGAATGCATCTGTGGAAATGCATATTTGATGAGTTGCATATATTTGAAAGACACTAAGTATCATAGTAGCATATAAATGAAATGCATTCATGATTTTAATGAAGCATATGTGTGAAATGCTTTTGAGAAAAATATTTTAAAGAAAGAACTTGTTGGTTAGCGTGTTTGAATTTTCCAACCAGTTAACTTATTTATGTATGTGACTGCATATTTGGGTGAGTATGCTCTTTATTTAGCATCGCAATTAATAATGCTATTTTTGCATCTAGGAGGCGGATAGGGCTGGGAGGGTATACCTCAAGCTCAATGAACATATTAGGATTGGAATTATTATCGTGGGGTTTTTATGAGGACTAGTGAATATATATATATATATATATGTGTGTGTGTGTGTGTGTGTGTGTGTGTGTGTTAACTGTGTGCAAGGATTATATTTTCAGTTAATTGTTCCATACTCATTACTCCTTTTCTTGCTTTAAAAATTCATTTTGCTTATCGACTTGTATTAAATAGTCGAGTATAGATGTGAGGCATCTTTTGAATTTTAACTACAATAGACTGTGGACTGTAATTAATCTTTATTTTTGATTAATTGCTTTAGTGGTTATTTATGCATGCTTGAGTGGCTATCAGAGGGAATTTAGTTTCCTGAAATCAAAACATACTATGTTATTACATGTTAATGTTTAGCCCGAGCATCTGTTTTACTAGGGGATTAGGTTAGGATTCTCTAGTAAATTAAGTGTGGTGGTAACATTTCCGGTTGGGGAAAAATCAGGGTGTTACACCATGGGTTTATACATTTTAGATATACTTATGTATGCATTCAGATAATTAGTCCCTTATGCATTTTCAGATATAGTACAACTCGGGGGTTAGAGTGGATTAATAGATAGTTAGGATACCCTACCTGATTACCCAATTTTTCCTGGGCGACTACACTTGGTGGTGCAATACCAATGGATTTACCCTATCAACACATATGGCACATGCCAAGTAGCCTTATAATAAAGGGTGGCTTTTAGATATAGCCAAAGTTAGTGACTTTAAGATATAGTCAATTGACTCTCTTCTATCCTTAAATTACCGGTAAACCTTGAAAAGTGGACTACTTTCATAAGTAGAACAGGGTTAAAAGTTGGGAACTTAATTTTCTGATGGTCTTTAAAGAATTAGGTAGATCAATTCCTAAGTACAATTTATCCTTGTGCACTTTTAGAATAGTGCTATAGGAATAAATACTCACGAGACTCCACTTTGTCTTTCACTTTACATTGTTACCATTGTTAATGCAAACTAAGCATTAATTAATTAATCGGGTCTTTGATTAATTTTCTTGGTATGTGTCAAATTTGACACAAGGCAAGGAATAAATATCATGAGTCTGTTATTGAAAGGTTTAGTATTTTTCATGCGATATCATTTTCAGATAATGGTTAATTTATGACTGTAATGATTTTCATAAATCACATAAGAGTATTCAACATATAATAAAGTCGGGAAATTAATAATAAATACACAATTTATTTTAAATTTACATGACCAACATAGTAAATTATTATTGGCCTTTCCTTGATAATTTGAGAGTTATGTTTGCCCAGTGTAATGTTTCTTACCTTAATCAAGAGTATTCAAAAGAATCCAAGGCTCCAATCCAAGGGTCTCGGTTTCAATGATTTCAAGTCCTCATCAACAATCAACCTGATCGAATTTCTGAAATTCAAAAAATAGGATTGACATTAATTATCCCATTTCCAAATATTAGTCTTTCAAGACTAACACAAATTAATTACCTATGAATAACTATTTCCACAATTCTCATTCTTAAGTTCAAAGTTCCAAGAATTATTCTAAGTCCAATTTTCAACAACTCCAGGGCTTATTCTTAAAATCCCAAAAGCGAAAGAGTAATGGGTTAATTTGGTTGGGATCTTGTTCAAAATCAATACCAAAACACATATTTGGTCCAATACATTCAATATATCTTTTAAATCTAACATTAAGTATCAAGACATAAAAACCCATCAAAAAGCACCCCAAAACCATCCACAACCCAATTGTGAACAGTAACTTTCTTAAAAATTGCTCAAATCCAAAAATGTAAATCATGAATAAAACTCATCTTGCTATGTGTTGCCCAAATCTAAGCTCAAAAAGAAAATACAAAAACTTGTAGTGTGGTAGATTTGCAAGTACGATATGTCTCCAAGGGTTTCTTGTCTAAATGCTCTTAAGACTATGAGTAGTAAATGAATCCAACTATCAAGTATAAGTGCTTATATACTCCAAAATTTGAACTAATATGAATCTAAATCTAAAGCCGAATTGTTGAAAATTTCAAACATTTTGAAATGTTCGAGATCTTCACATTCAGATCTTGGACCTTAAATTCCCTCAATTTCTAGGTTCGGTAGAGATTCTCGAAAAGTTCAAAATCTTTAAATCCTTAAGATTTTGAACATTCTGTTTTTGAACTTGTACCTTAGAAAAATTCCTTGAATGCTCGAAATCTGGCCTTGCTAAAAAATTTGAAGATCATTCAAATCTTGAAATTCTCAAAGATTTTGAACTCCCCTATATTCTGATAGCCTGTCTAAGCGTTCCAAACCTTGCTCGAAATGTTGCATTGTTCGAGAATTTTGAGATCTTCCACTTCTCGAAATTCCTGAAATTTTTGAAAATCGCTAAAAAATTTTGAAATTCTTCTAAGTTTGGGAAATTTTACAATTCAGTAATATAGGATATTACATCTGACCCGCTGTTTAGCCTATTGTGGCTACTTGGGGTGAGGACACTAAAATTGGCAATGACCCCCCACTCCCAATAGTTCCATAATCAGGTACCTTGCGACTCGCTCTTAGCTTGTGAATGAGGCCATACACCATCTCCTCAATCCCCTTCACCAGCCTGTCTTCCACTCTATCGACGACGACATATGCATGAGCGCTTACATGTCTATGTTGACCACCCCTTGACTACCGTGGTCCTGACCACCATTTGTATCCCTCTTCCGGCCCAAGTAGTCTCTCCGATCATTAGTAATTGATCTCCCAATGAAAAGTGCCTTATTTTAGGCCCGACAAAGCTCAGTGTGTCAATGTATCCATAGTTCCTTCGGAGGGAAGATTTTAGGCCATTGATGAACTTGGTAGTCCGACGAGCATGATTACTCACCACATCTGGAGCAAACCTCCATAACTCAATGAATCAGGCATGGTACGTTGCAACATCCATATCCTCTGCTTGGACAAAGTGCTTGAACTCTTGTAATGTAACATCCCGTGTTACAGGCACGTAATTCTGGGGGTCAGAAAATGGGTAAAAAATTTTCACGAAATTAATTATGGGGAAATAATTAAATTCTAAGGTGCGAAGAATTTTATTGAAGACATTTGAATCCAAAGGACCTGACAAGTCGATTCGAACTGAATAATTAATTGGGCCCAAGTTGGCCGGAAGGCCCAATTAAGGATTCGGAGGCCCAATAGCGACAAGGGGTGACATTTAGTAAATAATATTTCCCGGGGTGGAAAGGGAAATATTGAAGCCCTTGTGGGGTCAAAATGTGAAGTTTTAAAACTTGAGGGTCAAAACTGAAATTTCAGAAAGATTGAGGACTGAAGTTGAAATTTGGAAGTTTCAAAGGACTCAATTGAATAAGACTGAAAGATGGGGGACTCAATCGAATTAGGAGGAGGAATGCATGGACCTAATCGAAAATTGGCATTTGTTGATTTCTAATTAATAAGAAATCAAGACAGAACAAGAAGCAGATCGAGACTTCAGTGAGGTCGTGGGTTTTGGTTCTTCCCCATCGCACCTTTTGGTTTCTTCTCCTTCCAGTCGCGCCTTTTGCTCTTTCCGATTGAGGAATTCAGAAGGCAAGGTCGCAGTTTTTGTTTTTGCTTCACCTTGGTCGCGCCTTTTGTTTCCTCAGACTCTCGGTTGCGATTTTTGTTTCACCTCAGTTGCGATGTTTGTTCTTGAGGTCGCGCCTTCTGTTTCTCCAGCAAACCGAGTCGCGCTTGGTGGTGATGTCGCGGTTTTTACTTAATTCCCATCACAACATCACGACCTTGTTCCGATTTTGAACTTAGATTGTGTTTTAGAGGGTTGTGATGAGTATGTTGCACCGATTAAAACTATGTTGGATTGGTTTTTAAACTATGCTCTTATGTGCACTCGATTTAGTGAAATCGCGAGTAGGAGTGTTGAAACAGTTTTTGTAACAAATCATTTGAACTCCGAACCCAGGGATTACAAGAATATTTTGGGTGAGTAGAATCTATTAGAATCCGTTTGGAGAAAACTGTGAGTGTGGATGTTCACGATTTGTGGAAGTTTTGTAGTTTGGATACTGCAATTTAATGTGGGCATTTTGATTGAGTTTTGGTTAAAAATATGCAAAAGATGTTTTGGAAGGCTAAATTTGATAAGGAGCATTTGTTGTCGAGTGATAAATTGAACAGCATGGGTAGGGAATAAATTGAACTTGGATGAGATATTGGATGTGTCTATAAATTTTTTGTGAACTGAGAAGTATGTTGTCTGTGAGTTTCCTGGAGTAAAATGAATCTGGTTGTTCCATGAATGCCAAAAACCTGTTTAAATCTGCAAAAGGATTTTGATGTTTGACTCAGACTGAGAATGATTCTTGTAAGGATCGCATTTCTGGATGTGATAATTTCAAGAGATTAAGAATTTAAATTGAGTGAATAGTTGAGAAAATTTGTTTGTGTGGTGACCTGTTCATGATGATATATACTGTGATGAGGCGTTAAGATGTTCTCGAATTAAACTTTAGAAGATTGAATGATTAGAACTGATGGATTTAGGTTTGCTGCGTGAATTTAGATAATGTTTTTAAGCATGTATGCAGTGTCGCAATCTGTTGGATAATCTTGGTAAGAGTTGGTAGTCATAATGTGAACTGGGATTTGACTCGGCAGGGGTGATTCTATGGAATTAATTGAAAATGGTTATACTCTGTTTCTTGCATGAGATTTCAAAGTTGTTACGAAATGTGCATGCAGATAGTGGAATTAAAAATTAAAAACGACTGAGCCACCTGGAATTGGGCCCAGTTATACAAATAAACTAAGTTGGAAAGTAGGTCTAGTGTTTTTATTTGAATGACTGGGTGGCATTGAAAATGCTTTTCTGAAGAAAGGGCTTGAATGTTAACTCGATTAAGAAAAAGAGTAGCAGGAATTGGTTTGCAAAGTTGTTAATTGGGCCAGAATTTCTGATTGGGCCTGTTTCATGCTGTTTCTAATAATGACATGGGCTGAGGACATGGATTATTATGGGCCAAGTCTGATTTGGGCCAGAACTTTAACTGGATTTCAATTTTTATCATGGGCTGGATAAATTGGTTAATAGGGCTGCTGAATTTTTTTTTTGTTATCTGAAAATGGATTTTGGACTTAATGGCTCTTGGGCCATTCCATTTGGCCTCAAAAATTAAATCCAAAATTACTTGTTTGATTTTATTTAATTAAATGTGGAATATATTTCAAAATATTAAACCACCTAACATTGGGTTTGATAAATAAATATGTTGGGACGAAAATTATTAAGGCCGTGACTGTATTTTTAAACAAATAAATTTTAGGCCAATGTTTTAAATAATTCCAACATACCACATTTGATTAAATAAATCAATTATTTCAAGGAATTTATGATTGATTAAATCGAAGTCTGAGTAGATTTAAATAATCAAATTTCCATTGCACTTGATTGGACTCACAATTTAGAGTAGCAATACTCTAAATATGAGGATGTTAATATGGATTTCATGGGTGTTCTAATTTCATAATTCAAATACAGGAGAATATTGCTATTCACAAGAAGATGTCGACAAGAAAAGAGCCGCAATGATGGAAATCAGAAAAGAATTCGAAAATGGTGGCATCTTTATCACTGTGGAGCTAACTCTGCCAGAATATTGGAATAAGGGGTATCTGACCTCAATCAAGGACCCACTGCAGAGATTCATTACAAAAATGGAATTAAAGTGGGAACACGCATTGGCCGAAAAGCAGTTTTGGAACAATGAGCGAAGTGCATCCAACTATGCAGAGAGGCGTCTGCCTATAGTTGTCTGAATCGAAAGAATGCAATACAGAATGAGAGAAGTACGACAGAAATGGCAAGCCAAGATTCGAGACATATTGAAATATCCAGTTTTATTTGATGAAACAATTGAATTAAGTCAGAAGCGAGATCCCGACGTGCTTCAAATGATTGAAAAGAAAGCATTGCCGCTGAAACAATTAGATTTATCGGTCGATTGTGATGTTGGCTTAATGATACCATTCTGGGCACCAGAAGATTTTCTCGACAAGAAAGGGCCCCAGGAACAATGTTTTCTAGTTGGGAAAGCCAAGCAAAGATGGAGTGAATTCTGTCAGAAATTCAGAAATGAATGGAGAGGGTTGGCACAATCAGGACATAACTATGGAGATGGGTTTCTGAGAAAGAGAATTCAGGAAAAAAGGGATCAGTGGAAGGAATTGGTAAACAAATAGGGGGAAGAATACAGAATTGGTACTATTGAAGATCTATCCGACAGACCCCCCGTGGCAACCAGCTCCACCACTCGACCCTGAAATGATTGAACAATTGGAAAGGTTCAGAGGAAGAGACAGGAAGGAAAAGGAAGAAAGGAAACGATCGGGGGTAAAGCCTCCAAAGCCAAAGCTGGTGCCATATCGCTACTCAGGCCCAGTACAAAAACTCGTGCAGAAAAAGAGAAAGAGAGCTCCGGGAATCAGAATTCAGGAACCAAGTGTACAATAACCACCTGCCGTTGAGATACAAGGTGGGGCTATGGTGCTCCACTGACAAGGAATGCTGTAGCAGAGATAATCACCATCACTATCAGAACAAGAGATGTGCAGAATCTCAATGATCGTGAAAGAACGAATTTCAACGAATGGATCAGACTGCAACATGAGCGTTTACTATATACTATCCTGAGGTTAGATGGTGAAGCGAGAGAATGGTTTAAAAAGAACAAGGAGGACTACGCTGAAGAGGTACAGATGGAGGACATATTGACATCAAAGATAGTCTGGGATGAGAAAGTCCAACACTGGGCTAGCAAGGCTAAACTGATAGGGCGGAAATCAATGAAGAAAAGACCGGGAGAGTCAGATTTCCGTGCTACAGTCAGATTGGAAAATGAGTTAAAGGCAAAACATCCTAGTCTTTTTAAATTTGGAGGACCTGCACGCGATTGGAAACTGAGGGATGAACCCGATGATGTAGATGATGAAATTGATCGATATCGAGATACCGCTCCGTCCGAAGGCCAAGCATCTGCCGAGCCATCCTTGAACGAATCATATGCTGAGCTTTATGGTGACGTAAATATCAACTTACCAGACGAGATCAGAAATGCGGCTTTCGATAGTAATCTGGTTGATATTACCGTCTTAGATGCGGTCGCAGGCGGAGTAGGTGGAGAACAAATAGAAGTGGCTCCTCAAGGCCAAAGAAGTGCGCGAAAACAGTTGGATTTTGAAGGCCCATCATCTACAGTTCCTATTGAACCACTGTTAGTGGAAGTC
>MAYD01572991.1:0-11246 GCA_001909325.1 Ruellia speciosa
AGATGTGTGGGGGAATGGTGCATACACGTTTACTTTCTGCATAGTGTTTTTATTCTGATTTGTTGCCACTGTTGTTTGGTTCTGACAACTAACTGGTACTGCGCTAACCTCTGACGATGCTTACTTTAGGATGCCTCCTAGAGCCGAGCCTAGAGTTAGGGGCCGGGGGAGACCTCGTAAACTCCAAGATACCCCACCCGCGACTCCTGAGCGAGGGGGTGAGGATGAGATGGATGTCAAACAGGATATCCTTGAGGAGAGATAGGAGATACCCCCACCTCGAGCAGGTAGATGACCTAGGTTCGTAGAGCCATCCACCCAGCTGACATTGACCCATGGGAGTTAGTTCAAGGGTTTATGAGGCAGCAGGCCGCCCCCGTAGCACCCACAGCGCCCCCTCCAGTTGCACCTGTAGATTATGTGGAACGGGCGATGTGCCATCATCCTCCCACTTATGCTGGCCAGATTGATCCGAAAATGCTGGATGACTGGGCTTACCGTATGCAGAACATTCTGGAAGATATCGGATGTCCGCAGGATCATCGAGTTCGAGTGGCTACGCAGTATTTAATGGCACAGCCAAGCAATGGTGGCGTACACAGAGAGCCGACCAGACTATTCAGCCAGAGCAGGACTGGGACAAATTCATCAAGGCAATGGGGGACAACTTTTACCCTGCTAGGTTTCGCGTTGCTAAGCGCGAGGAGTTCCGTATTTTTGCTCAGGACGATGAGATGGATGTGACCACCTACTATCACCGGTTTATAGAGCTTATGCGACACGGGATGGATCTGGTTCCAGATGATAGAGCTAAGGTTAGGAAGTTCGAGGAGGGACTGCACCCCATTATCCGACTTAAGTCTGGGAGCACGACCCTACGAACGGCTTATGAGCATACATTTTTTACTGAGCAGACAGAACGGGACCGCCAGACCTATCTAGGAGTTAGGAGTCAGGACAGGTCAGGAGTTCAGTGTTACTAGTGTCAGGGCTGGGGTCACATTCGCCGAGATTGTCCGACGTTGGTTGCTGGTTCGAGTGCGGGATCCTCAGCTACAGGAGGCCAAGGTTTTGGAGGACCATCTCAGGGGGCATAGTGTTTTTATTGTTGGGATTATGGCCAGAGACAGCTGGAGTGTCCAAAGTTCCAGCGTGATCAAGTCCAGCGATGGGGTCAGCCCAGGGGATCGACGCAGGGGTAGAGCTCTCGGGGACCGACAGTTCCAAGGGGATAGATTGCACGAGGTGCTTGCCTGAATGTGATAGGGGCAGAGGAGACAGATCAGCATCCAGATGTGGTGACAAGTACTATTACATTTGCGTCTTATCCTGCCTTTCCTTTGTTCGATTCGGGTGCATCTCGTTCATTCGTTGCGGAGTGTTTCTATATAGCACACCGGTTGGGGCCCGTAGACCCTTATTAGCTTATAGTGTCCCTACCATCGGGGGGTACGATAGAGAGCCGACGGATTTTGCAGGGAGTACCTTTAGTGGTTGAGGATCATAAGTTTACTGCCGACTTTGTTGCCCTAGATCTGAGTGAGTTTAATATCATCCTGGGCATGGATTGGTTAGGTCCTCATCAGGCTCGTATTGACTGTGGTGTCCCTCATGTATCTTTCCGTGATAAAGGTATGTATGTTTCCTTTTGTCTTGTTCACCGTCAGCACGATATTCGTATTATACCTGTCATTTCATTTGTTACGCTTGTTAGGAAGGGTTATCATGTGTATCTGCGTGAGGTCATAGAGATGGATAAGGGGGAATCTAGTATTGATAAGATTCTTGTGGTTTCCGAATTTGCTAATGTTTTCCTTGACGAGATTTCGGGGTTACCCCCTTTGCGTGAGATTGATTTCACGATTGATCTGGTACCGAGTGCTCAGCCGATATCCGAAGTTCTGAATCGTATGGCTCCTACAAAATTGAAGGAGCTACATGTTCAGCTACAGGATCTTTTAGAGAAGGGTTACATCCAGCTGAGTACCTCGTCGTGGGGTGCTCCAGTCTTATTCGTTAGGAAGAAAGATGGGAGTCTGCGTTTATGTATAGATTACTGAGGTCTGAACAAGGTAACTGTGAAAAACAAATATCCTTTGCCACGTATAGAGGTTCTATTCGATCAGTTGAGGGGTGCGACAGTTTTCTCTATGATTGATCTACGTTCTGGTTATCATCATATCCGCATTGCTGAGTCTGATCGTCCGATCACAGCATTCCGTACCCGCTATGGCCATTTCCAGTTCACAGTGATGCCGTTCGGCCTCACTAATGCTCCTGTTGTCTTCATGGATCTAATGCATCGAGTGTTCCGCCCTTTCCTGGACCACTTTGTGGTTATCTTCATTGATGGTATTCTGGTATACTCGTCGACGCCTCAGGCTCATGAGGCGCACTTGCGTTCAGTCTTGACTACTCTGCGAGAGCATCAGCTTTATGCTAAGCTCTCAAAGTGCGATTTCTAGTTAGATCGAGTCTCTTTGCTGGGACATGTGATTTCAACTGAGGGTGTAGCAGTAGATCCAGCTAAGGTAGAGGTTGTCGTTAGCTAGGTAGCACCGAGGGATGTTTCAGAGGTTCGTAGCTTTTTAGGCCTCGTAGGGTATTATCGATGTTTCATTCATCATTTTTCTAGTATAGCCAGACCCTTGACTCAGTTTCTATGGAAGGATGTTCGATTTCAGTGGCCAACAAAATGTGAGTCAGCCTTCCAGGAGCTAAAACGAAGATTGACAGAGGCGCTGATTTTGGTTTTACCAGATGACTCGGGTGAGTATGACGTGCATACAGATGCTTCGCAGCTAGGACTAGGGTTCTGATGTAGAAAGGACGTGTGATTGCCTACTCCTTAAGACAGCTGAAGCCACATGAGCAGAATTATCCGGTACGCGATTTATTGATGGCGGCAGTGATACACGCGTTGAAGATTTGGTGGCATTACTTGTACGGATTAGTTTGTAGGGTGTATACTGACCACAAGAACCTGAAATACTTATTCACACAGCGGGAGCGGAACAAGAGACAACGCAGATGGTTGGAATTAGGGGCAGACTATGACATAAAGATTCTATATCAGGAAGGGAAAGCGAACACAGTAGCAAATGCGTTGAGTAGGAAGAGGATCAGATTGGAGGCAAGTATCACTTCTTCGAGATTACTACGAGAGCTATAGCGGGCAGAGATTAAGGAAATTGCAGGAAACAGTTGAGTGCGATGACAGTTATACCGTCCGTGATTGAGGAAATTGCAGAATATCAGCAGTGGGACATCAGGTTCTGAAGTTGAGACACGAGGTTGAGACAGGGTAGACTCAGACATTCCGAATAGATGATGCCGGGATTGTGCGGTTGCAAGATTGATATGGTGTACCGTTGAGTAGGCCAGAATTGCGAGTTCGTGTCTTGCAGGACGCTCACAGCACTCCTCATTCAATACATCCAGGAGCCAGGAAGATGTATAAACATTTACGACAGACGTTCTGGTGGTCAAACATGAAGAGGGAGATAGCCGATTTTTAGCCAGATGTGAGACATGTCAGCTAGTGAAGATAGAGCACATGCGTCCAATAGGTCTGTTACAGCCGTTGCCCGTACCGAGCTGGAAGTGGGATTCAGTAGAGATGGACTTTGTGACAGGGCTTTCTCGCACTCGGCGGGGATATGACACGATCTGGGTAGTAGTAGACCGGTTGACAAAGAGCGTTTCAGCGATGCATCCAAGTGTGGACTAGGTTGTGTTCTGATGCAGCAAGGAAGAGTTATCACATTCGCATCAAGACAATTGCGACCTCACAAAGAAAATTATCCAACGCATGACCTAGAATTAGCAGCCGTCGTATTCGCCCTGAAAATCTGGAGACACTACCTATATGGTAGGACATGCAAGATTTTCATTGACCACAAGAGCCTCAAGTACATATTCACACAAAAGGAGCTGAATATAGGGCAAAGACGTTAGCTAGAACTAATAAAGGACTACGATCTCGAGATTACCTATCACGAAGGGAAAGCAAACATCGTGGCCGACGCACTAAGCCATAAGCCAAGACAAGTACTGAACGCTTTAGTCATACCGCATGATCTGTACATGGATCTGGTTCGACTAGACATGGAAATCGTACACCAAGGGATGGTGGCTACATGGTTGAATTTGCTAACAATTCGACCCACCATATTCCAAAAAATTAAAGAAAGCCAAGATGGTGATGTCAAGCTGGAAAGAATCAAGCGAAAGATAGAGGAAGGCAAGGCTACTGATTTCAAAATCCATGAAGACGGAAGCATACGATACAAAAGGAGGTGGTGTATACCATAACGATGTGGAGAGCTGAAGCAGAAAATCATGGAGGAAGGACACTACACACCATACTCTGTTCATCCTAGAGGCGGCAAGTTATACAAAGACTTAAAGAAGACATTTTGGTGGCCAAGGATAAAGAACGAAGTAGCCGAGTTCATGTCCAAATGCCTAACCTGTCAAAAGATAATGGCTGATCACAATAAGCCTTTAGAACTCATACAACCATTAGAAATCCCTCAACGGAAATGGGATAGCATTTCAATGTATTTCGTATCCAGACTACCAACAACTCCTAAGGGTATGAACAAGATCTGGGTGATTGTTGATCATCTTACGAAAGCAGGGATCTTTATCCCCATGAAAGAAAGCTGGTCGATGGACCAACTGGCTCGCGCATACATCGACAATGTGGTTAAGAGGCATGGAATACCACACGACATTATATCCGATAGAGACAGTCGATTCGTTTCTAATTTCTGGACGAAACTACAAGAAGCATTCAGTACGAAGTTGAAGATGAGTACTGCATTTCATCCAATGACTGATGGACAAACTGAAAGAACTATCCAGACACTCGAAGACATGTTGAGAGCATGTGTGATGGAATTTAAAGGAAGCTGGGAAACTCATTTGCCACTAATTGAGTTCTCCTATACCAACAGTTTCCACTCCAGCATTGGAATGTCACCATTCGAAGCGCTATATGGACGAAAGTGTAGGAGTTCACTATGCTGGGAAGATGAAACTCAAGCACTCGTTGGACCTCAATTGCTGTGAGAAACTATGAAACAAGTAAAGCTGATCCAACAAAAGATGAAAGCAGCCCAGGATCGCCAAAAGAGCTATGTGCATAACAAATGACAAGATGGCAAATTTAAAGTAGGAGAAAAAGTGCTACTAAGAGTCTCACCCACTAAAGGTGTGATACGTTTTGGAAAACGTGGAAAGTTAAACCCGAGGTATATAGGACCTTAAGAGATCTTGGAGAGAATAGGAACCTCGCCTATCTCCTGGCACTACCTACAAAACTATCCCAAGTCCATAACGTCTTTCATATCTCTCAACTAAAGAGATATATTCATGATCCATCCTATATCCTTCAACCCGAAGTGATAGAATTAGACGAGACCTTGATGTACGAAGAACGTCCAATCAAGATCTTCGACACAAAGATACGTGCAACAAGGAATCGAAACACTACCATACTTAAGATCCTATTATCTAATCATGGCAAGGAGGAAGTAACTTAGTAGACGGAGCAAGAAGTGTTAGAGATACCCCGAATTATTCGAGGAAAGCAATGGCAGTTATGGGGACATAACTGAAATCCAAGGGGTGAGGATGTAACACCCTAGAAATTTCGAAAGAGGTTAGTCACTCTATACCCATCTCAATTACCATGTGCCTTACTTATGTTAGATAAGTCCACTGAGAAGTGAGTATAACTTCGAGACGAAGTTGTTTCTTAAGTGGGGCACAGATGCAGACTCGACAGACTCAGACTTCTCAAATACAGGCATAACAGGTGCAGGCTCCGCCACAGAGGAATTTCCGGGACAAAGGGAAGCAGACATCGCAGACTTCGGGGAACAAACTATATGTCATGAATCTTACCGAAGCAGACAACCGAGCAGATGTTATTACTGGTGAGTTCTCGATTTCAGATACGCCCGCATTTGTTCTTTTCGACTCTGGTGCTTCGTGTTCTTTTGTTTTTTCTCGCTTTTCTTCTGTGTGTGGATTGATGCATTCTGTAGAAATTCGGACGGCAGTAGCTCTACCATCTGGCAAGGCCGTTCCTTGCAATAGGATGTTCCTAGGTGTTTCGATTAGAATAGATGGTAGTGACTTCCCGACAGATTTGATAGAATTCTCGTTGACCGACTTCGACATTGTTCTGGGAATGGATTGGTTGACACAGTATCGAGTACAGATTGACTGTCAGAATGGTAAACTGAGACTGAAGGCACCGAATGGGAATAGAATCACCTACATACGGTATCTGAAAGACCTGATAGCCAGAATGGTTTCAGCCGACAGCTTCGCAGCGATAGTCAGAAAGGGCTACCTAGTCTACCTGTGCTCAGCATTTGATTTGAATGCATACTTGACAGATTTAGAGAACAGACCCGTGGTGAACGAATTTCTAGAAGTGTGTCCAGAAGAGATTCCCGGGATGCCGCCGATCAGGGAAATCGAGTTCACAATTGACTTGGCACCCGAGACTTAAGGATGCATTTGATGTTTAACGTGTAAAGATACGTCTGTGTAACGTATAAAGGCATGTTGGTGATTTATGTATGTAAAGGGGTGTCTGCAGCTCCACCTAAAGACATACGTAAATGACTTTGTTATGTGATGTGATGTGCAGAAACTTAAAGTCGCGATTGTAACGACTTTAGGTGTCCTACCTGCGAAGGTTATAATATCAAAACGATCTTCAAAAGTTCCTTAGCCACGGAGGCGGGAAAATGTTATTCCTCTACATCTTATGATTGTGAAACTGATTCATGAGAAATCAGTAACCCGTAGCCCACGGGAAGTTGATGTGATGTATGTTGATGTATGATTGTGATGTATCCCTTGAGATAGGGATGATGTAGTCTACTCGCGTAATATGATCGCTCGTAGACCTTAGAACCAATTATGCCCTTAGTATCGACTGTTCCGCTTAGAATAGAAACTTAGAATAGCCTTCAGAATCAGCCGTCAGATCTTCAGTCAGGCAGTTGTTCAGATTTTCAGCAAGTTCAGTCGGGCAGATCTTCAGTCAGTCAGTAGCGCAGTCTTCCAAATTCAGATTCGTAGTGTCAGTTGTTCAGAAACAGAGAAAGTCAGTATGCAGTGGTTCAGCAGATCAGTTGTCAGAGTCAGAGCTCAGATTCAGATTTTCAGCTCTTTAGTTTACAAGCATGTCAGTCTACTCAGTCAGTAATCCCGAGGACAGGATTAATCCAAGGGGGCGAGTGTAACACCCGGTGTTACAATCCTTCAGAAATTGAGCAAAATTTTTTTTTCGCGAAGTTAATTATAGGAAATAATTAATTTCTAAGATGCGAAAAATTTAGTCAAGGAATTTTAGTCAGAAGAAACCCGTCAAGACATTTTGAATTGGATAATTGATTGGGCCCAAGTTGGCCAACTGGCCCATTTAATTATCCGGAGGCCCAATAAGGACTTGGAATATTAATACGTGATAAAATAAATATTCCCAAGGGGCGACAGTTAGAGAAATTGCATGGGGACACATAGATTACACATGCAAATGTTCAGATCCTTCAGGAGATATTCAGAATCGATCAGAAAATGACCAAGGCAGAAATCAGAATCAGACTAAGGCAATGTTGGCAGAATTCCGCAACCTTAGTGTTTTTCCGCAACTTGGAGAAATTCCACAACTTTGGAAGTTGCGGAAATGGAACAATGTCGCGGAATATGAAAGTTGGCAGAATTGACAGAATTGGCAAAATTGGTCATACAGGCAATTTCCGCAACTATGCAATTTCCGCGACTTCAAAGTCGCGGAATTCAGGCGAAGTCGCGGAATTCAGGCAACTTGTCGCAAAATTCTGGCAACTTTGGCAAAGCATTTGGCAACCTCCTGAATGGATCATAAAGTCGCGGAAATGACTTGGATTTGTGCATGGCAAGTTGGTAGAATGGTACTGTTGCGGGATTGGCAACATTTAAAATGTCATTCCATTTTATGACATTGAAGTCGCGGAATTGGCAGTGTCATTTTAGTGGAACATTCTTCCTCTATAAATACCAAGACTTAGAACATTTCCAGTCACTTACCATCTTCAATCTTCAGTTCACTCTCTCCAGAAAATAGAAAACCCTCACTGCCGAATTAAAACCTGCCTGATTTTACACTTGTTCGTGGTCAAATTTGGAGCCCAGTTACAGAATCTGAATCCCCACATCAAGGTGAGTCGATTTCATGGTTTAGAATCCACATGCATTCAAGTTGAATTTTTGAATCTGAACAGCCACTGCCCCGTTTTGATGGTGAGTGGAAATGATGGATTGTGATGTTAAAATGCTCCTATGGGTGTTAGAAACCCATTAAACCAATTGCATGTTGGACACAGCCCTTCCATTTGATGATTCCGAAATTAATGTTGAATTTGAGGGTTGGCCGAATGTTCAGCGGCCGGGCAGAAGGTTGAATTGATTGAAATTGTGCAATTGAATTTTGGAATATGGAGTCTGGACAGTGGGCAGCCGTGTGAAACAGATTTTAAGGAATGGAATTTTTGGACTTAAGAATGTTCTTCGTGTTCTTGAAATATTCATCAAGTTCATCTTGTTATTCATAAAGACATTCAAAGTGTTCTTGTTCATCGGGGCCTTCTCAATCCGAAAATGGTAGGAGGGGAATTAAAAGAGTTGTTTGTCATAAGCTATCATGAGATTCCCCACTACAAAATCTGTAAATTCATTTAAAATTGGTAAAGTGGACTTGGATGTGACATCACTTACAATTTCTTGAATTTAAAATTGGATAGTGGTGTATGACTCAACATCCACTAAGATGTAAGACTTCTTCTCCATGGATTGGGCTTGTTGAATCAAGTGAGATTGTTGGATTGTTGGACTTGGGCCAAATAGAGTTAAATTAAATTCTAAGGATAGAATTTAATTTGGGCTTGAATTAATGAAAGTGATGGGCCGATTGGGCTTGATGTACAGGACTTAAGAATTTATTCCTAACCCATTTTATTAATTATCCTAGACAATTTTTATATTATCTAAGTCTTTTCGACTAAATGGATCGGATAATTAAAATAGGTTCTTTCGCCTCGTAGGTGAACCTGAACCCGATTCTAGCGACCGATAGGACGTGATCGTGTCGTGTTGCCGTTTCCAGTCAAGATTCTCAAGACTGTAGATAAAGGTATAGAAACATACATTGGGCACCCATAAGTCCCACTTAATTATTATAGTACCGAATTTCACTCGGTCGGGTAAATTTAAATATTTGCATGTCATGAATTGATTTATTATACATGCTCTTCAATTTCCGCAATTTATTTATGCGTGGTATGATCGATTTATGTGTTCTACGTGCTTTGCTTGGCATATTGCATAAGACATGTTATCCCGAAATTGGCATCGCATGTAATTTGTTAAGCCATTTTGGCACATTCAAGTGGAAACCTAATGATGATTAATCGAACAATAATGCATCCCAAAAGACATGAGAACGTACACTGAAAGAATTGAGTGGACAAGCTTTTGGGTTGATCTCCTTAAGCTTTGTGGGCAGCATGTAACGTAAGTCCCCTTTTATGTTTTGTTCTACTCATCAGGGGTAGCTACCCTTACATGAGGTTTGCCGGTGATTTGAGAACAGTTTGAGAGTGTGAACTAATGATACTAGTTCCCTCTCATCCTTGTTGATGCTGCCTCTGTCTGGACTTAAAGATAGGGCGATTCCATCTATCTCAGGCCGTGGTATGCTAATGCATGATGATTTTCACTCACTGCATTTGATATTCCCGCACTCGTGGAGCACGCTAAGTGGGTGCTATCCGTATTGCACGCGTTAATGGCATCCTGGGTTGTGCCGCGAGTGGTACGTGTGGAGGTAGATGCTAACTATACGTATACTTTGGCTAGCAGTTCCGAATACTCATACGTATAGCGCCTATATCTCCGCCATGATTAGGGGATTAGGTGTTGCTTGTCGCATGATTTCAGACTCATGATTTTAAGCTGCTCATTGCTTAACCGTCTTCAAAGCTATGCATTGCATTGCATATTTTATGAACTTATGCATGTTGCATAATTTTAATTGGACTCAAGGTTAATATTTATGGATATATTACCTTGACGTCTCATGTCGTGTGTGGATTACTTACTTGTTATGTATGCTTTTCCATACTTAGTCTCACGACTAATGATGCTTCGTTATGCATATCAGGTATGTATGATGGACGCGATGATGCACGTCCGGCATATTGCTCATAGGGGATTAGGTTATTACCTGATGGGTTTTGTGAGGACGAGTGAACCCTTTTATTTTATACCTTGTCCTAACCCCTTTTGGTTGCAGGAGAAGACCAACGTGAAGACTTTTCCTTTCTGCATTAAGCTTCTGTAATTTGTTAATCGGCTTGTACTAAGTAGCCGAGTCCCGGTGTGGGACAGAACTTGATACATTCGCCTATAATAACTTTTAACTACTTTTATCGCATTGTGTGTTTCCAGTTTTATTCAAGCATGTGAGTTGTGATCGTACGGGACCTAGTTCCGGAAAGTCCAGCGTACTCTAATAGGATGAGATCATTGTTAGCCTCTAACCGAGCTTATTATGGGATTTAGGGTTAGATTCCATGATAAGTTAGGTGTGGCGGTAACGTGTCCTGTTTATGGGAATTGGGGCGTTACACTTGGCCACTAGTTTAGGTTAGCTAGTACGGCGTGACGCGCCCACTGGGAAAGTGGGGGCGTTACATGCTTAACCAGCCTGGATTTAAAGAAAACAAACACATAAAGGATCAATAGAAACTGAGCAAAGGATCTCCAATAAAATAAAGGATCAACAGGAACAGATATATCATGACACATAGATATCATATATGCCCTGCTTACTGTGTGCATTATAACCTAGGTGAAACCATGCTCTCCTTGGCACTCCACCCTCCCTAGCAGAAAATATCATGGGCAAGCCAAAGTGAAACAATGCAGTCACGACCTTCACAAACTGAACCATAACCAATCATGACCTCCTTAGCCGAACCATACAAATGAATTCAATTTTACACCATCTCAGGGAATTGGTCAAAACACTGTCCAATTGAGGCCAACCAGTTTTGCCAAATATCCCATTTGAAAGAACCACGGTTTGTAATAACCTTAAATTTTTCGAATAAATTTTTCTTGAATTAATTATTGAAATTAACTAATAAAAAGATAAGAAATTGAACCATAAGTAAGAT
>MAYD01573000.1:0-10767 GCA_001909325.1 Ruellia speciosa
TTTCTATCTGATCCACGAGCTTCATCATTGATGAGTTCGAACATTAGTGATCAATATTACAAGCTTAAACACCATTTAATGTACCCCATTACTTGTTCGAGCTCAATTCAACTTGATCGCACCTCAGTCCCCAAAACTAAAGTAGATAAATGCAAACAAGCATATCACAAGTACTACAACTCATTCTCAAACCATTTCTGCCTAAATTCATCAGAAGCAACACAGTATAGCCTGCCTCCCAATCAACAGTAACAGATAACAGTGCCCCTCACAAGCTTCAAATACAAAAATGCACAGCACTAATCAATAGCAATATTATGTGATGTCTCGCAGAGCAATTAGACGACTATAGATCCCAAGTGGGATTTCCAGTAGAGAAGCATTCAAACGACAATCAATAGTAGGTGGAAGGGCATCCTCAAAGTTTCTAACGCCTAAAAGGTTGATTGTTGTATCCACTTCCTTTCGACTTGTGGCTTGAAGAGCTTGCTCCATCGCTATGATGAGCTTTCATTCTTCGTGGTGGTTGTGGAGGACCATTCATGCCCGCTACAGCATCTGTTGATCTTTGAGCAGCGGGGAGTGCCCATCCTCCCCTGTTAGCTCTGTTCTGACTACCACTGCCTCCAGACCCTGGAAATTTAATACAGGTTCAAAGAGAGAAACATACGAGAATATCATTTGTGATATTGATAAATGAAATGGTATTCTAGAGGGTACTGGCTCAATTAATAAGCTTACAGTGTTTGGACATGCTACAAATTTAAACATCATCAAGGTGGAAAAATGCAAAAGAAAGTATAATGAAGAACATATCAGATACACAATAGAGAAGAAATAGTATAAGACTACAGCTGGAAACAAAAATAGAAATTCAAATATTGTTGACTTCAACCGCAAGGAAAAGAAGTAGAGCATTGGCCAGTAAACGTATTAGTGAGAACAGTCTGGCTAATTTAGTTTTAAAGGAGGTTTGAAGCATCCATACACACAAAGACACAGGTTTATAGAGAAAATGGAATAAACCTCAGCAAGAAGTCCAAACATTATCATGGTAACACATGCAAGCAATGAACTTGTTTTTATCCTAGTCAGAAATTCAATTAACTGTTTCAGCAGGTTTATTTTTTCTCATCTGTTGAATGGAATGAATAATATATACACTTCATTTTAATAAACCAAATCGACATGCTTTTCTTTGTACTAAGCCAATATATGTTAAACCAACATAACTTTTAATATCTTATCTCGTCTGTGGTGGAATGAATATAGACACTCATTCTACAAACCACGTCAACATTTTAAACATGTACTAAGCCAATAAATGGTGAACCAACATAACTTTCAATATCTTATCTCGTCTGTTATGGAATGAATATAGAGACTCATTCTACAAACCACATCAACATTTTAAACATGTACTATAAACACTCATTCTACAAACCACAACATCATAAGTTTTAATCCAGCACGATTCACTGCAAAAAAACATGTTTGGTGGGGTGGGGTGGAGGAGTTCTAATAATAGCCAACAGCATACCCATTGCATCTTGAATAGAAAACCCTTCCCTCCATCCAGGGATATGCCTTCTAGCATTACCATTCCATGCTTCCTCAAAGCCATTAAGTTCATCTAAGCAAATAAACATAAATCTTTGTTAGAAGAGTTGCATCAGATTGTTGAGCTTCGTGTAAACGTATCAGAATACCTTCATTTAGGTTGTGCAGAGTCTGCATTGTATCAACATGACCATCTGACTTCAATTTGCGTGTGACAGAATGACCCTAAAACATGATACAAAATTTCTTCAGACATCCCAAAAACTCAAGATTGGTATCCTATATATGTATGAGATAGAAGAATGTTTCAATACCTTGTCATGAAGTCCCCTTGAGATCCTATGGGCTGCTTGGCCAGTAGCTGAATTAGCTTCTTTGCACTCTTCAAAAGTTAACTAGATAACACATTTTAGATGACGGCAACTCAGATTCAGACAGGGTGATAAATATATGTAGGAGAAAAATGATACAAGGAAGTTCTACTTACGCCATCACTCCCCGATCTCCTTGTTCTAGAAGAGGTATAGTATGCACCATTTGCACCGCCATAAGAAACAGTTGAGCTTTGGAAACTAAAACTATGCGACTGAGGCTGAGACCTTGAATAGAGCATCTGGTTTTTGTGATTTCTTTGAGACATATGCCTGCTCTCATTTCTTTGAGACATATGCCTACTTTTTTTCTCTGGAACATGGTATGTTAAATACTAGCATCAATCTCATCATTATTAGGACTAAAAAATTAGTTCAACATTCACATAGCAAAATACTTACCGGTAGCTTCATCATCTGGATCCTCAACGAATGGCTCTTGGCTAGATCTTCCATGTTTTCTTGGATTTTCTTGTTTCTCCTGCCCACTTTCTCTTTCATCATTCTCATCATCAGAGTTCAGCTCCTCAATTATTGGCCCCCTTGGTCGAGTGGACTGGGGAGGCTGATGTTGAAGAAATCCAGAAGCAGCAGGTGGATTCATAAATGGACCCCCAGCAGAACCAAAAAAGCTTGACTCAAACATGCTCCCGAAGGGGCGCGTGAAAAAGGGATCATCAAATGGATCCCTTCCTCCAAAAAAGCTAGACATCAAACTCCTCTGTCCTCCTCCAAAGCCACCAAAACTCCCAAAAGGACCACCAAAACTACCAAAAGGGTCACCAGAACCGGAGAATGGGTCTCTACCTCCCTGCATTTCTGCTTTCCTCGCTCTCTGAGAAGTAAAATTCAGCAATTAATAGGAAGGTATATCCTCCTAATTATGAGTAAAAAAAAAATGCTCCCTCACAAGCACAAAACATCCTAGTTCTGATCTTACAGGAACAAAAGGTATTTCAAAGTTAGAGCAATAACATAAAAGACGAGCTGTATCAGTCCAAACACAGATAACTTTCAAAAAACCTAATAGAAGAACCAAACCCACAGCTAAAGAACATTAATCTATAAATTCCGTTTCACAAGCATATGAATGCAGCAAACATTATGATTTGTCTTCACAACTCAATTGCCAAAGTACTGTGTCTAAATTAATCCTTTCAAAATTTAAGCACACGATTCAAATGCTCCAAAATTCATGAAGCACTTGAAGAAATTGATTGTTAATATATAATCATCTGAAAATAATCTGATTACGATTTGTAAATCCACTGGAAACCTTAAAGATCCGTCTCAGAAGCATTCTTAAAGTAATTGTTATCCAGTAGCCCACCTATTCACCGCAGAAATTAAGCAGAAGGGCCATCCAACTGCAGAAAATGGTCTAAACACCAAGAAAGGAAGAAAATATATAAGAGGTAATTATTATTCTTCTTTGAAACAAGAAAACGAATTCAAATTACTTAGAAAATGAAATGAAACTTGTCGCCAGCTTATCAAAGCGCCTCAAAATCATCAGTTGCAATTACGAAAAGCTTCCAATATCCCATATTCACCTCCAGACATCCAAACCAGTACCAAAAAACACGACTTAAGCACAAAGCATTCTTTTACCCATCCAATATAAGCTATACAAAACCACACAGAAAAATCAAATTCAAGATCCCAAAAGAGCTTGAAAATCATACGATATCATGATCATATTACAAAATCACATAAACAAATAGCAGTTCTCAAAATTCATAAATTGTAGTAAAAAATTCCTCATACAATATATTGTTCTCGGATTATCGCGAAAGGCACATGCCCGCACGCATCTATATTACACCACAAAATGAACAAACAAGAATTTTACCCGATGACCGTCGCAATCAAGAAACTTGAATTTCACGGACAAAGGCTCGGCTTCAGCGATCACGCAATCAAGCAGATGAAAATTGGAAAACAGGGAGTTAGTGCAGATCAATAAAAAAATCTGGTTCGATTGTCGAGATCTCTCTTCAAATTCAATTAGGGGATGAAAGAATCCCCTAGAAGAGTCTGGACGTGGGCCGAGGACCGAGAGACTAAGCCCAGTTTCCTAGTGAGAACTTAATAAATAATTCTATTGGGCCTAATGGGCTAAAATATAATTGGGCTAAGCTGCAGTCCAGTTTCCCGGAAGAGAAGAAAGAATCAATTTGCTAACGGAAATTAAGAATGGGAGATTTTTATTAGTGAGGAAAGATAAAAAAAAATAAAGTATTTTTAATGATAAATGAAATTTTTTTTAATAAATTAATAAGGGGACGATTTAATAATAAAGTGTAACACTTGATTATTTTTCTTAGGTATTTGAATAAATTCAATTAAACTCGTTAAATTGACTTTTTATAAATAAATTTTACAAAAATATATTGAAGACCGGTCTACCCATTACCACTTTGTAATGTATGGCTCATAGATTTATGCTTCCCAACAGGCGATTGAGTGTCTGTCCCACCCTGAATTTGCAATTGAAATCTTGATTAGGGCTTAGGACTCGATCTATAATTTTGGTAATGGCAGCAACAATCGGTGCCATGATGCTTGCTCGATCTCTATTTCGCCCAACGCTTTACTCCCAATTCTCTCCTCGCTTTTTCCGTCTCACCTTCCCATCAATTAGCAATGCCAACCTGCGGTGCCAAATGCCCCCAACTTACTCCACCGTCAGGTGCGCCTCCGCCAAATCCGGCGGTGAGGATAAGAAGTCGCCGGCGCGCTTGGCTGAGGTTCAGCGGATGTTGTATCAAGCTGAGGAGCGATATAAAGCCGCTGGAGCAGGCGCGGACCCCATCCCTAAAATCACACTCGGTACTGCTTTCTCATTTCTTGATTATGTTTTATGAGCTTTGGTGCTTTCCAAGAACTTATCATTTGGTATTTTGTTATCACTTCTGCAAAATTTTAATCTTGAATTGAATGGGTAACAGTTAAGTGGAATTTTCCCGTGATGATTGTTCTAGTGAAATTTAATTGAACAAGTACTGCTCTGTGCAATTCAGCTTTACCACTGTCCAAATCATTCCTCAAGGGCTGGTCTATTCTCTCCATGGCACATATCATTCATTCCTTCAATTCCGTTTATTGTGCTTAGCTTATTTGAATACATGTAGCAAGGCAAAATTTTAATTTATGATGTCGATTGCTGCATGGCGTAGATATAGCTGGTTTAATGCTTGAATTTATTTGATTAACTGAAGACTCAAAAATTTGAAGGACATCAAAGTAAAACTGAAAAATGTCAAGAATAAATAACTTAATCCCTCTGATGTATATCGAAATGTTTCTTCGCGAAGTCTTATGAAGTATAATATCTCCTGCTGCATCATTTGCAACATGTTCAATTATGATGTTTTTTATTGTGTTGTATTGATCCCATAAACAGCTATGCACATCTATTGATCTATTAAAAAAATATAGTTGTCTTCTAAAGCCTTAAACTATGTAACTTAGCAAATTGGGGCTACCTCGACAACATAACCCATATTGGCAATTTTTGTTAAGTTGGCTTTTTAAATAATGGGAAAATTTGTTTAAGTTCCTTGAGTCCATGTCTCTGTCACTTTTGTGATTTCTTAGTAGATATTTTATTTCTGCGATCTATTTGACAAGGGTGTGGAGATTTATACTACAAGATATCTGCATGTATGTAACTTGGAAATGTATGAATAAGTCTATTTATTGTGTTGTGCTGTGCTGGTTTTTGCCCACACTTCTATTAAATAGTGTTATTGGGGTTTCCATAAAAATTAGACTTCCATTATTATCCACATATCTAATGAGGACGAGTTGGTTACTAAGAACTCGGGGTTTGCTTTGTGTTGGTTCTGATAACAACAAATAGGACCCTTAGAAATTGAATTCTTATATATACTGCAGAGATTGAGTAACTGGGCATTCATGGTTTTTGTGCATGCAGATCATGTCACAGTAAACTATGCAAGGAGTAGTGGACCTGGGGGTCAAAATGTGAATAAAGGTGTGTAATGCCGAGTCAATTTTATGTAGTTGATGTTTTGGGTATTGAATGTGCTATTTGATCTTTTACTGCAGTAAACACCAAGGTTGATATGCGGTTTAATGTAAAAAATGCACATTGGCTAAGTGAATGGGTGAGGGAGAGGATCATGCAAATGGTGAGTAGTAATTTGTTTTCCGACCTTATACATGTCATTTCTTACAATATTGGCTGCATGGTTTGTCTATAAAAGTATGTTGTATCCAACACAATTGGGATGATGTTTTGTTCATCTATCTGTTACAATTTTCTTTAGTGCATCTGATGTTAGTTTTATTAGCTGATGATAGAGAACAAGTTGTCCCATGTATCCCAATATGTCCAAAGAACAATGTTTGAGTGGGCTTCTATAAGGCTGTTTTATTCATCTTAGGCGTTAGCTATCTTGATTTGATCAAATTGATGGACCTTCTAACTGTTTTGCATTCATCTCCCTCCGTTATGTTTTATATTTCCTCGATTTTTCTTGCCTTCTTTACCTTACTTCAGTAACTTGATGTACATTGGTTCTGTTAATTTGTTATGCCCAGTTTGTGTAACCCATCTCAGGAGTCAGGACATTTTCGGTCTCCTCCTACTGCAAAGATTGAGATTACCCACCTATTTATATGGAGGCATTTGTAATTTTCAACTTCTTATGGTGGTGGCAGGAGAAGAACCGAATCAATCGAGATGGAGAATTAGTGATTTCTTCTACAAAGACTAGAACTCAAAAGTAACACAAATCAAATTCTCCATCATAAGCTGTCTTTTCTATTGCAGCTAGAGTAAATTATTTACAGGGTGTTTTGTTTTTAGAGGCAACGTTGAAGATGCTTTGGCAAAATTACAGGTATTCACTGACAAAAACTAGAAAACGCAGGTATATGTAAAAAATTATAGGGGTTGCCATGTCTTCTTAATTTCTTAAGGCTGGAGAACAAGGGTCTTATTTCCCTGTTTTAGTTTTTAGAAATGTCCTCGTGTAACATCTTCGGTCGTTATTGGTGTTGTTTCTGAAGGAAGGTTTATCTTCTGTGTTTAATTGACTATAAATGGATGAGGCAGGCAATTATAGATGCTGCTTCGTATGTCCCACCACCCCCTTCGGAAGAGACTGTCAAGAAGATTAACAAGCTGTAAGAACTTACTTCTACATGTGAGCACGGCAACAATCATTTTTAGACACTTTGAATGCTCGACAGTTTATGGAAGTAGATTTTGACTGATGTATTGTGTTTTATTTATATTTTTATTCGCACTCTAAAGGGCTGCCATTGGAGAGCAGAAAAGACTTGACAAGAAGAAAGCTCATTCACAAAAGAAAGCCCAAAGAAGAAGCCGAGATAGTTGGGACTAATCCCTGTGCAGTGTTCAATGTTTACCAATCCAACAAATTTATCAAACAGCAAACTACAGAAAGCAAATAGCTGCTGTTGTGGGAAGATAAACCACTTGAGAATTGATATCTTTTTCTTCCCATTTCTTCAACTTACAATCATATGAATGGTTTCACAATCTGACTACAATTTGGCACTAGAGGTGAAGTTTCACAGAATTTATTTTGATTCCGGAGTTGATCACTTGTCTGGTTTCTATTGCATATTTCAGTAGTTTTTCCTGAATGTGAATCTTTCAAGAATGCGGAAATGATTATTTTTATGATTTTGCTATAATTTTCATGATTTTGTATTCACATTATTACATTTTATAAATTATCAGATTATTGAGTAAAAAAAATCGTAGGTGATCGGCTCCCATTTTATCTTGCTGTATTTTGCAGTCATCAACCTCATATATGCACATTACTGAGTGAGTCGGGGATCTGGCCATGCCACGACAAGCACATCCTTCTACACCTCCACATGCACAAATAACAATAGCACAGAAACAGGGTGCAGTTATGGAACAAAAGGGTACAGCAGCACCCTTTGAATAAAAGCCATAGACATGTTGTAACCAGCACATCCTTCAAGATTCAGACAACTTCGAACTGGTAGAAAATGAGTACACTTGTACAACATCACAAAAACAGATCATACACGTACAGAGCAAACAAAAACAGAGAATCTGGATGGAACTTTTCCAGGTAGTAAACCTCAGATGATAATGTACAAAGAATCCCAACTACACTTCTGAATTAATGTACAAGAGCCGCAGGGTACCCATTTACGAAGCTCAAATTAGATTGAGAAACTACCGCAGTTAGCCCACTCTCCACAATGGCCTTTAGCACAAGAGGAACCAAGCATTCACCACTGAAGCTAGATATGTAAGAATTGGTTAGGACCTGATTTTCAAAATCACCTGAACCTGATGGATCCAGAGGGGGTTCACTTGCACTTGTGGGGCTACCGTGGTCGGGTTTCTCTTCTTTTGAAGCATCATCGTTGTCTCCTTGCTTATCATTTTGATCACTTGAACTCCCGCCGGCACCATCCTTAGGGGTTGGTTGAACCACCTCTTGACTGGCTTCAACACCAACTCGTCTTAAGTGTAGCTGTTGAATGATAGACAACAAAGATGAGGGTTAAATTTGAGCAAGAACAGTCTACAGTCCACAAGTAAAAAACATAGGCAATTTGGAAATTGTTTTTTTCCAAAGAATAAGATATATATACACCATACCTGAAGGTGGAGATTGACTTCATCTGGTCGTGAAAGAAAAGGAAAATCACCACCAGATTTGAGGTATGCTTGCCTGGCACCAGCATATCTCTCAGTAACTTGATCTTTGAGTTGTTGGGGAATTGCACAGAAGTCATTCGTCTTTGAGCAAGGCAATCAGAAAAGTGTGAAAATATTACTAGCAAGAATATAATTAATACTATAATGGATTACTTGAGATCGAATTAAAGGCCACAATAACTGTACAATTAAGAATACAATAACTCAATTTAGTTCAATATTTGATGATAGAAGGCAATCTTGAGGGGCAAATTTTTCTTCAAATTGTTTCCCATATCTTAATTTTCTAGGGCTCTCTAATGTAGCTTATTCGGCCTAGTAAAATAAGTGTTTGGGGAGGGGAGCTTCATCCATAGGGTGAGAATAGTTAAGAGTACACTTACATCCATTATGGTAATTAAAGAATCTGAAAGCTGAAGAGGTCCAACTGATGCTATGTTAACAGATAGGCTTAACCGGGAGGCCAAGTCGTCCCTTGAGAGTGTTTCAACCTGAAGGACAGAAAAGCATTAGCTTGAAAAAGCAGCTTCATTTGCAGTATGCATTCTTTATAGACAAAAGGGGTGACCAAGCGTATTCCAGACAAGCAGAGTTAAAAGTTCAGGCTATGGACTTGATATAATTCGTATTACACCACTAAGAGTGAATAGAGAGATTAGAACATTAGTAGCTCATTCAAATCGATTGGGAATATGATAAATTCTCTGAAATCCACATCAAACAATTCACAAGCGCAATAAGACCAATAAGAACAAGGATTGCTATCAATTTATGGCCAAGGCATGTGGGCATAAAGAAGGTGCCAAGAAAGATTGGTGGGAAGAACTTGCAGCAATGACATGAATTAGGACAAAACCCAGAAATTATCTTGTATTGGGTTGAAACTGAAAGTGCATGCTGAAAATGAACATTTACCTGAGCAACAACAAAGTCAACCGAGTCTGCAATAAAAGGTTCATGAGGGCCAGCAGGAATTCCAGTCAGAACATAGCGCTTCAGTAGAAAGGAAGGTGTCCAACCTACACTGTCAAAGATTGAGTGATATCAACAACTTACCATAATAAAGAGAAATCCACCATAAACAACATCCACATTTGAAAAAAGATCAAAATAACTCAGCTAACACACATTGAAGGACCAGGCAATCGCACTTCATTGGTTAGCTTTTCTTTCATTAAATTAACCTTTGAGGACTATAAATGACCAATAATATTTCTAGGATCTAGATATCTATGTCCTCATTTGGATGGATGTAAGTTGAAGGATTTAAGACCAAGTGGGGGCAATTCAACTATTCAAAAACCATGCAACAAAGAATTAATTGATTATCAATGAGCATCATTTTAGGTTCTTACCCAACTCAACCACATTCAGATACCACGAATCTAGTTATAGGTCTACGTATGAGTCTACATCAGTTTTTTAAGGCCCCCTTTTGTAGGACAGGAAGTGAGCAATGAGAACTCAACAAAGTTTACTCACCAAGACATTAATTTTACATTGCAAAATAATAAGATAGGATCCTAGATGGCCCATTCATTAAGTGAAATAGTACCACATCATACATATTGGTCATATTGCATTAGATCCAACTGAGAGTAAAATGGCACAGCATGTATTAAGTACATACAAGGGAGCCCATGGCATGGCTGCAGAGAAACTATTTGTCTCCAAGAATGTGTTTGAGAGTACCAATGATTTAACTCTTCGAGGTCGATATTGTGCAAATAGTTGAGCCAAGAAACCCCCAAGGGATGTACCATAAAGATGTATCTGCAAATAATGGATGAACGTTCCTTCAATTTATAAAAAGTGAAAGGAATGGATAAACCAACTAGAAAAACAATAAAACTTCGAAAAATCAAAAATAAGAAACTCCATATAAAATAAAAACAAATCTGATTGGGCACCCGACATATAGATCGTGCAGAAGTTAATTATATTCACATTTCTCTGTGTGCAGAGGAGATGGTAAAGAAGGAAAAACAATTGAAAGCTTGATGACAAAATATCCAACAGGCATAAGCTTTAATGAGCACTGGGAGACTTTAATAGAGAGTAGGAAAATTGGTTAGGTTAGAAAATAGACTATTCCAAATATGATAATATGTAGATAAATCATTTCAGTCA
>MAYD01573164.1:0-12239 GCA_001909325.1 Ruellia speciosa
ACAGGTCCTAGTCTACTCTCGGGATTTGCTCCCCGTGAGGTTTACCGGTAATTTAAGATTAAAAGAAGGAATTCTAGCTGGGATGCGTAGGGTGATTGGTGTCCCCTGGTAGCTATAATGAATTTCTTTACCGTCACCCATTCGTGATAGCAGATTAGGGTATTCAATGTTCAGCCGTGCATTGGATAACCCCATCATATCTCTATTCACACTTTTATGCTCTGGTATATGGTTCGGCTTTGGGCGATTCCAGCCAGCCTTATCCAAGCATACCCCTCACTTGACAACGAGCCTGTCGGTGGAGCCCCCCGTTGTTCAAGTTACTCTTAGGTCGTTATATGCTCTATTTGGTTATATGTTAACTGTTAGCAATTACAGAAGCTTACAGTCTTGGTTTTGCATTGTGTTTAATGCATTTGAGGGGTTTATCGGAAGGTGCATACAACGTGGATTATGTTGTACATGGTTTATTAACTGTTTGCGTGTATGAGCTTTCAGTTACTTTTTCTTGCTGCATTGTGTTGTAGCGCGACCAGGTGATCTTAAGTTTTGGTAATGCATTGTGTTATTAATGCATAAAAAGGTTTCAAAACCCGTTGAGCGGCATATTAACAATGCACTCGACATGGAACATCGTTGCGTATGATTTCTGCATTGATTTATAAACCTGCATGGTTTTGGAAAAAGGCACATAGGAATTAGATTTTAAACCCTCTGAGCGCATTACGGAATGACCTCAGGGTGGAAATCATATCATGATCATACTCATGTGCATTATTGTGTACGTTCCGTACTTAGTCGTTTTCGACTAAACTGTGCTTTATCCGTACAGGTGCCAAGTGACCTAAGGACATACCTTCAGGCCACTAAGGTCACGCGGGTAAGGCTTGTGCCTTTGGGTTTTGGCGAGGACGAGAGGACATATGTGTTTAACTGTTATATGTGTTATATTTCAGTTATCGATGTATGTCTTAACTCTTAATCTTCATATCATTTTGTTTATCGGCTTGTATTAAGTAGCCGAGTCCCAGACGTGGGACATTTCATGTTCTTGTAATAGAATCCTTCTATTATTTTTACGTGACTTGGGTGACTGACTTTTCCTAAGTTTAAGGTCCAGTTTAGTGAGCTGTGATCAGAGGGGACTAGCTTCCTGAAATCCAGCGTACTCTGATGTGATAGGATAGAGAACACGGTTAGCTTGAGCACCGAGCTTAATTAGGGTTAGGCCGTAGAACCCGAGTTAAGTTAGGTGTGGCAGTAACATTGTCCGGTCACGGGATCGGGGTGTTACAAGGATACTATGCCTTGCGGACAATACCAAGTCAATGGGCCCCACAACGGGAACCGTTGCCAGCGACCCTACCATCGGCCGTTGTAGCGGTCGCTCTAGCAGCAATCACCGGCGATAGCAAGAGCCTATACCTCAAAGTGGGGGTCAACCCAACACGTACTCGTCCGTTCGGCCCGGAAGATGGGCTGAGGGATGAACAAGAGTGGCCACCTCCCAAGGCCGACACCGAAAATGGGCTAAGGACCTCTCCCCAGACTGCGGAATCCACGCAGCAGAAAGACGGACCGGTTGCCTATCAACTATCGTCCCAGCCAACCGAAAGGGTGACCGAGGTGGAGTCTGTCAAGGACTCAAATGAGTCTAGCCAAGCAAGTTAGTCAATGGCCCGCCTTACATCTGTAGGATCTTGAGGCCAAGGACTACATCAAGGTCCGTTACTGGGGAAGAATAAGTGTCAATCACGTGTGACACGACCAAGGCCGATGAAATCTTAGGTGAGCTTACAATGGCCAAACTCGTCATTCGCCCCAAGGGTCACCCAGCCTTCACCCCTGGAAGCATGAAGGGGGTGAAGAGGTATGGGAAGTGGCACAATGCCTGGGACTATTCCACAAAGAAGTGTAATTGCTTCCGAGAAGTGTTGTAAAGGGCCATCAATGTAGGGCAACTTAAGATGGGCCGTAGGCGCACGAGTAAGGGTCCATTCCCTAAGAAGAGGACAGACTTAGTATACTCACAATTTCTTGACCCAGGAGGTGGGACAGAGAGCAAACAGAAACAATTGCTTCATAAGGAGCCAAATTGACTGACAGTTGAGAGCACAGCCGAAAACACCAACCTAAGGTCGATAACACGGTCAGATGGTTGAGGTAGAACTGCTTGAGAAGGACGGTTGCTACTCTTCGGCACTTCGTTCATACGACCTCTTAGGATCGAAACTTAAATGGTTTAAGGGGCCGGGGCTAGTGATCGTCCGTTCAAAAATGCTGAACCTTGGGCCATGATAGACTACTTGTCCAAAGCTGAATAGAAACGATTTATGGCCTTGAATGCAATTGTAACCATGACGGCTTGATATGAGCGAGGATGATTAATATTCGAGGCTGAAAAGTTATAACGGACAGGTACCAATTGCACTCAAAAAATTAGTATTGTATTGATCAAATAGGTGGCTATACAAATACAATATTATTTACACAATGCTGTCAAGGAAAGGATCAATAGCGGTCAAATGTCTTAGAATGTCCATGACCTCTTGGTTGTTGGAGAGTTTGGCCCATGCATCCTGCACTTCCTTCCAACGGCTATCTTCCATACCCTTGAGTTCTTCTATCCCTTTACCAATTAACCACGTAGGATGGAGAAGGGAAGGCCTCCAACTTTTGCTGAACCCTCGTGATTTGTTTATAGGGCTTGCTACTTCGTTGATGCTTGTTGGCAATCAAATGGTTGATCCAAGTGGATCTCCAGACTCAGTAACAGAGGAGGTATTGGTAGTTGCCTTTGGAGAGGCTTTTATTCATGCGGTCTAAGAAATGAAGCTTGCTGATGCTGCTTTATTGTCTTGGATTATGGAGGTCAGCATCTCAAGGAGGGCATGCGACTCAGCCAACCTGGTCTGGAGGGCCTTCACCTGCTCTTCAAGGATGGCCAATTCTTGCTCGTCGGCGGAAATCTCATCGGCCAAAAAGTAAAGTTCCGCTTTGGCCTGAGCATTCCGGTCGAACAGTTGGCCCTTGGCATCCCAACTCTTGTCCAGAAAATGCCTCCACCGACCCCTTTAATGCTCCTCGTCTTTCGCAGCGCAATGGTACTGGAAGTAAGAATCCCGCATGTAGCGTACCACACTGATAATAGTGACGATGCTTCCAACTCGCTCCCTCAAACCTTCATGGGGTGTACCCAGGGCGTTGGGAGTCAGGTAAAGGGCCATTTGATTATGGATCTCGCCCCAGCGGTCCAATGCATCCTCCCAATCTTATAGCATGAGTAGGCTAAGCGGTTGGGAGGGATAGGAGCCGGAGGAGTAGGAACATACTGGTTGGCCTCGTCTTCAGGCTGGTCAAACAAAAAAGGTTATAGAGGACAACGAAGGAGATAAGGTAATCATAATTGTAGAGTTGTACCTCTGGATGCAGACTTGAAGACAGGACGAGGGAGTCTTCCTCCTCTGCCTCGGTGGATGGACCGGCTGGCAAGGGTCCTACAGTCCTGATCCGCTCCGGGGCCGCCATTGACCCAGCAACAACGACCAAAGTTTCAGTCGCGGCAGAAGCAATGGGTGACGCATCCCCTTCAGTCATGGAAGGATGGGAGGATCCTCCCAGGATTGGTCCTGCTGGCGCAGAAGGGGCCAGTGAAGTCACGGTTGACGGAGAAACAACTGTCGTGGGTGGCACAGTCCTTAAGGGAAGGTCACCAACAATCACGGCCGCCGAAGTTATTGGGACCTGTGTATTAACAGTAGTTAATTACTAGCACAACGCTTCTTCTGCGAGAAGTGAATGGGTTAAAATGACTTACTGTGGTCTAGATTGGGAGTGTAGCGGCCCCAGGAGAGTCCAGGGCCGAAAGAGGAGATTCAACCGGTGCCCTTACATGAGTGATTGGTTACACATAAAACCTTCACGATTGTAAGGGTTGAGGACTGAGAAAGGCCTACCTGAAGGATGGTCAATTACAGAATCTAGTCTAGGGGCATATCGGGACGACTGACAGCAGCATTGTAACCGATTCCTATCTAATGACAAGCTGGATGGTGATGAAGACAAAGGGAGTGCCATCGGTTCAGCATCGGCCGTCACAGTTACTGTAGCAGAACGTGGCTTACTGGGAACTAGAGCGGACGAATTGTAATCACGAGAAATTCCCTAGAGGAAGTAAAGGATTAGGATAATGTTTACCCGCTGAGGTAACAGTCCCTAAAGCTATGGGAGACTCAGGTGGGACCCCTTGGCTAGGCGGCATAATTTGTTGCTGTTTAGCCAATGGGACGTCCGACAGTGAAGAAGAGGTGATCGCCATGTAGGGACATTTGGTGGCGGCCCTCATGAGTTGCTGCACGATATTGTTTACAGACACCTGCAGCACGATTGAGCGAACGTTCGTCCACCAAGCCTGGAAACCTCAGCAGAAAACAATGCACAACTGAAAGGATATAAAGGCCACCACCTTGATGAGCCTGTTTAATACCCAAGGCAGTGGTGGCATCTTCAGCCGTGAGTTGAGGGCATGGTTCGTTGAGCCTTCTTTCTTCCTCGAAAGGCCAAAAGAGAGGTTGCGGTATACCCTGACGACATAAAGATTGCCACGCAAAGCAATGAGGCATGTAAGGTTCTGCTCCCATGGCAGTTGCCGTCGGATTAGCTCGTCTAGCCATCTCCGCATAAATCCCGCTAAGGATGAATCGTGGTTTCATAGCCAGCGAATGGGTTTGCCGGGCCAACTCTTTCTCCACTTCAAACTGTTTGTCATGCGGGAGACGCATGAACGAAGGGCCGTAATGGTCTCTGTTCGGGTGAGCGACATCCAAGCTAGTTTTCCATAGGGAAGAAAGGAAGGGGGCCATCAAGGTCTCTAACCGTGGGTAATCCCGATAATAAGTACCAAGGACGATTGGCAAAACGTCCGAATAAAACCCGAATGGTGGGTTTAGAAAGGCCTAGGGGACCAGTCGAGCCCACCATATTTGCAGGAACCACACTGGCCCCGTGAATTGGAAGTTTTTGGTAACTAGGGTGGCTAAGGCCAAGGCCGTCTGAGACAGGCCATTGTATAATGTGACCAGGAACCATTCCCCTACTGCATAAGTGACGTTCGAGGCTAACAGTTCAGCCAACAACAAATACGACCGAGACATCAACCTGGAGGTTGGGCAGGCCAAGTAATGACAAACCCAATAGTGAAGGAACGCCACGTGCTCAGTGGCGGTCACCATGTCCCCAGTACCTATATTCTGTTTAATAAACACCTTGAAGGAGTGGGATTTAGTGGCCTTGCCACACTTCACCTTTTTGGCCGTCTGTCATGATATCGAAACCATCGGCTTCGTCGGCAACGACTCATTTCCTTTTGCTCGGTCGAAGGACCGGGTTGCTAGTGATCAAACAGGTCACAAAAGCTAGTAGAATGGTCTAATGAATGGACAACCCTAAGAACATCACTACATCCAGTAATGTAGGGGAGGCCATGACATCTCGTAAAATGAAGGCATTGGCCGATGGGTTCCAAAGGGACATGGGGGCCATCATATAATAATTCTGCACTTTCAAATTCTTGTGTACAGAGGGTGATAGCTTCATGAAGGTAATGGCGACGCCAATGTTTCCCAAAGGCTGGCTCTACCCGTTTGTACCAATCCACCTAAGAAATTTTATGCCCTGGATTGGTGGTGCAATCTGCTATAGTGCAGCGACTCAACAGGCGGCGCCGTGGAAATGGCAACAAATGGGGATTGCACTTCATAGGCATTCTCCTCAGACGGGTGTTTGTGGTAGGGGTGCCAATCTAGGGGTATGTTCAGGCCCAGTGTACACCCTCTCTAAGAGGTTAAAGTTATTGGGGTATTCCCCCTCGGAATTGGATGATTCATTGACGTGGGTGTGGGATAGAAAAGCCATCAGTAATGATTTAGGTTAAGATAGCGGCAAGAGAGGGTGAGTGCCAAACGTTGCACTAGTGAAGAACCTGCGATAAGGGGTTTCTGAAAGTTTGAAGGGCTTGAAAGTGTATCTTTCACGCCAAAAGGGCCTTTTTATGAAGGTTCGACGTAACACCCAAGGTACATTTAATGCGATGCAATGTTTGTGGGCCAACTGATGCAACGTTTGGGGAAGAAAACAAAGAGCCTGTGAGTAATCATTACCTAGGATTTTCCTGACCCAATTAAGAAGGGAATAAATGCTAGAGTAAAGTCCACGACTGATCTCACTTCAGCCGAGAAAAGACTTTAATTGGGGGGCCTCTATTAACACTCAAATATTAAAATGATCGTAACTGCCACGAGCCACGACCATAAGGCAAGGTCGATGACTAAATCAACCAGGAAATTAAGAATGGAAAGCCGATAAGCTCAGCCCAAAAGCATAAGCAGAGCCGTCAAAGCACTGCCAAGGTCCAGGCGACTCCGGTCGAATGAACTAAGCTAAGTTCAAGTTTGACCGATAAGGGGATGAGCCGAGGATTCGGCTGACAAGAAGTAGGGCCGATAAGTGACGGCCGCCTAGGATTAAAGAGTTAAAAGACAGACCCTGCCTAAAGGAGGATGGGCCGGAGGATAATGCTAGAGATAAAGAGTCACTTGGTGACGTTACGGAAGCGGTTACACTCCACGTTTCACCACACTACCTCCGTGTAATTACTGTACGATAGAGAAGGGCCTTTTAAGGGCCATTAGTGGTAGTGTGAGTAGCACCCCTTAGTGGGCAGTTTCGTAGCTTGTAACTGTTAGTATATACTTGTATTTATACCCAGTGTTAGAATGGAAAATAGGTTGCCGATCAGACCATCAAAATCTTATTTTTATCATTTACTACTTTATTTAAAATGTTTTTCTAGGAGTAGTTTTAACGCAGTGAATTTTAGTCGAAGTTCTATCCTTTTTTCGACAAAGCGCTTGTTGATTTTGAGAGTTGGAGTCAAACACTTTGAAAGATAAAGACTGTAGTGGTAGATCAGATTTGTTCATAACAAAAATATAAGTTTTCCTCTTGAAGTTCCGTAATACTTGTGTAAATTATATGTATGGCATGTTTATAACCTAAAATTTTATGTTAATTAATTAACATCTTAAATAAATCCTGAGCAATTCACTTTGTCCCAATAGTTTGTATACTGTCTATTTATGTCAAAAAATTTAGATTTATGTTGGGTAGCATTTATTTGTTTGTCCACTCATAAATATGAATCAACAATTAATAGTTATATATTATACGAGCGAAATATTAAAAAAAAACACGCAAAATTTATATAAATGCGCAAGCCAAAATTATAAACAAATGATGAATAATAAATTACAGTTTTGTTAAAATATTGTTTATATGCTCATATAAAAAACCAAAGCCCCTGACCTGAATGATTTTGTGTCTGTCATTAAAAGATACTTCCTCCGTCTTTTATTAATTGAACCATTTACATAGTAAACACTATTCATATATTCTAGTTAAACTATTATTTGTGACTTATACTAAAAAAAAAATAGTCATGTGGGGTCTTGTTAGATTCGTCTTAATGAGTATTTTCAAAATATCAACTTTATATATTTTTACCTTTTGATAATTAACGATATTAATAGTTAAAGTTCTGTATCGGCAAACGTGTCTGCACTGAATGGAGCAATTAATAAAAGACGGAGGTAGTATAACTGTAGAAATATATATTACGTATATATATATATATATATATTTCTGGGCGCTGCTAGGTGTGAATGGGTATTTTTCAACCCATCATTCCAATTTTTATATGCTAAATTGTATTTGAAATATAATTTAATTGTATTAGAAAAATCGTTGAAATATACTACCTTCGTTTTTTTATTTTTGCACCACTACTCTTTTCACGCTTACCAATACATAATTTTAACCATTAATATTGTTAATTATCAATAGGTAAAAAATATATAAAGTTGATATCTTGAATCTACTCATTAAGACGAATCTAACAAGACCCCACATGACTATATTTTTTCTTAAATATAAGCCATTAATGATAGTCAAATTAGAATGTGTGAACAGTGTAAAAGTCAAAGTGGTGTAAAAATAAAAAAACGGAGGAAGTATTATAAATTTCGCTGCACAGTTATTAACCGGATAAGTGTGGGGACCACGTTTGGATTGCACCACGTTGTGGGGACCCTTATAGAGCGACTCATTTTCCATGGTACCGCGCCCAAACCACGCAAATGCTCCTGAGTTCAACAACAATGCAATTCAACAATAAATTGGGCATTTTATCAATAATTATTTTATCAGGTCATTACACATATGAATCTCATTTTTTGACAATTATCTTGTTACCAATGAATTACTTTTTTAAAAAAACTGGTTATTAAACAAATGAATTGACGATTAACTATTTAAATTTATTGTTTTAATATAGTGTATCTGTTATGCACGTCAAGGAAGGTAACTACGTGGTTTGTTAATTCATGTTGCTTTTTTTTAAAAAATTGAACTTTGAAGTCGCGAACTGTAGGCAATTAACATAAGTCAACATCTCAGTTAGTACTGTATTTTAAAATTTATCTATTTTTAATATAATATTCTAATAAAAAAAATACCCTTGCTACTTGTTAACACTCAAAATATTAGAATTACTATGACAACCTCAAACCACGGCCATAGAGCAAGGCCGACGTGTTGGTTGGTCTAGGAATCAGTCTGGAGGGCCGCCAGAACGGCCCGAGAAGGACATAAAGGCCGATGGATTACAGCCGGGGTCTAGAGGGACCCAGTGCTGTGGGATTAGGTCGAAAATAAGTACAGCCAATAGCACAAGTAGAAGGGCCGTTGAGGCCAGCAAAGAGCCAAAAATCGATCCAGGAGGGGTTGGGCCGATGATCAACTACAGAAGAAGGACCGTCAACGCATATGGAAGCAGTTTCTTGCATCATTCTGGACAGTTTCTCCCCTCATCATTGTTGTAACGATTATTAAGCCTTAAAGGGTTGATTAGTGGTAGTGTTAGTGGTAGTGTTAGTGGTAGTAGTGGGTAGTTAGTAGATTGGTAACACTCTTGGGCATACTTGTATAAATACCTCTTCTTGCAATAAGATCTAAGTCGCTGATAGACCACCCCAGTTGCACTTATCTTTTTTATCTTTACTTGCTTTCTTTAAATACTTTCCTAATTTAGTGAATCGTAGTTCGAGGTTCTGTCCTTCCTCCGAAAAAGCGGTTGTTGATTTCGGGGAATCGAGTAAACAAATTGGTTCCGTTGCCGGGAAATCAATCATTCGCGTATCTGCGTGGTTGATTAACCGAAGGTCCACTAGTTGGAATAACAAGAAGATTCACAACGTCTTACAAGCGTTGTCATTTGTTTTGTTATACCACTGTGGATAATTTTATCACCCTGCGTTCATGCAGAAGAATACAGGAGGTGTCAAAACTACTAGAGATGTCAATTCAGGATGACAACTAAAGTATTGGTACAACTGATGCGTCTTTTACACCAATTTAGAGCCCATTGAGAACTCGTGAAGGAACAACGAAAGTAACCCCTCTACCTCCTCCTCCTCCGGGAGCTACGAGTAGTCCAGTAACTACGACTGGCACAAACGCGTCATATTCCTTTTATCAAGGACTGATGCCTCAGTATGTGTTTGACTAATGGACTTCTTTTTCAGAGACCATGGACGCATATTTACAACAACAAATAGTGCCCGTGATTGCGCCAAGTGAGAGTCGTTTTACGGCTGGGACCGATGTACCTCTTCCCGGGGTAACTATGGTCCCTACCAATGCCACGAACAATGGCATTTACCAGGCACCTGTGGGGTATACCCCTCAAGGATTCCCTGATTTTGGACTGTATCAAGGTATTTATTTTGGAAGTTATGTCCCACGGATAGCCTACTATGGCCAGGGGCCTCAATACCATGTCCTTAGGCCAATACCTACTACTCAGGCCACGATATACTCCACCGCCTCACGCGGTCCCATAGGCATTAGATGGAGTCAACCAGGCCCGCTTGAGTATGCGGCAGCCCAACAGTATCCTTTCGCCCAGCATGAAGGATATCAGGCTGTCCCTACTGAAGGAGGGTATCAGCAGGGACCATCGTAGCCTGCCACTCCAGTGGCAGCTCCACCAGTGGTTGTGCCCGCTCTTCCACCGCCAACACCGACGCAAGTACCGCCTATGCCGGCACAAGCCCAGCAGCTAGGTCCTGCGAATTTACAAGACATGGTTGCCAACATCATTGTTGTCCAGTACGACGATCATCTATGGCCTCCCGGCCGACCTGTTTATCGAAAGTCCTACCCTCAATGGGTGGAGCAGAGGTACCCACTACTAAGGGGAAAAGCCTCTGACTTTACTGTTTTTGCAGGATATGACAGAGGGTGTTTAACGGTTGAACACATAGGCCGATTCACCGCCCAATGTGGGGAAATGGCCATGAACCCCTACTTCAAGCTACAACTATTTGGTATTTCTCATACTGGACCAGCTTTCACCTGGTACGCATCATTGTCGCCAGATTCTGTGGAAAGTTGGGACCAACTAAAGCAGATCTTCCATGATTGCTTCTATAGTCTGGCCCTAGAGATTTGTCTAACAGACCTCATGGACGTTAAACAGGGGGCCTCTGAATCAGCAGTTGATTATCTAGATTGGCTGAAATAATTGAAGGGAAAGTGTTCGGTTCTTCTTCCCGAACATGAGCCTACTAAAATAACCGTTAAGAATATGAATTCAAGCATGGTTTGTAACATCCCGTGTTACAGTAAGACATTTCAGGTGTCAGAAAATGAGGAAATTTTTTTTCGCAAAATTAATTATAGGAAATAATTAATTTCGGGTATGCAAAAAATATAAATTGGGCCAATGGATTCAGAATAAGTGGGCTCGGATAGTCCAACGGCCCAATTAAAGGAATTGGACAAGTCCAAGAATCGACAAGTGAGGGCGACACTTGGAGATTCATGAAATTAGACTCGACAGAATATGGATTCAATCATTTGGATTGATCAAGTGTAAGGAAATCAAGATGTATTGAATTCAGAATTGGAATGGCAAAGTGATTGAACATATTGGCAGAAAATGGATGAATTCCGCGACTTTGGTAAAGTTGGTAGAATTCCGCTACTTTGCGAAATTTCCGCAACTATGGACAATTTCCGCAACTTTAGAAGTTGAGGAATTTAGGCAAGTTTGCGGAAGTTGACAGACAGATTTCAAAATTGATTTCAGTTGGTAAAATTGAATTATGGATCATGAGAATTATGATTCAAACTTTCAATTGAGGATTGGAATTGGATCATGCAAAGGATTGCATGAATTGGGCGAAGTCAAAATTGCATGAAATGGATGAAGTTAGAATTGCACAAGCAACTTTGGTTCAATTTCCGCGACATTGGGAAATTCCGCAACTGGAAGTTGCGGAATTCAGGTAGTAATTGCGGAATTTGGGCAGAAAGATGCGGAATTCGGGCAGCAATTGACAAAATTGGCAATCTAAGGTTGGCGGACCTACTGCTCATTCGGTAGGCAACTTTGGTCGCGGAATTGGATTCTAATTCAGCCAACTTAAACAGAATGGACGAATTGGTCATTTTTGGGATTGACCTTGCCTATAAATAGAAGACTTGGGCAAATTTTTAGTCACTTTCGACTTCATCTTCTTCCTTCAGACTTCTGCCATTTTTCTCTCAAACACACAGAAAATAGAATCTGCCATTTCACTGCCGAATGAGGTCGAATTTCGAAGGGGACTTTGGATTTGGAAGCCTTGGGACAAGGTAAGTCCATATCTCCGATTGGAATTAACGTGCATGAATGTTGGAATTTTTGGAATATGAACCGTCGAGTTTGTTCTTCCTCGTTTCAGATTTGGCCAAGGGTTTTGGACGGGATTTGTGGTGATTTGAAGTTTCATTTGACAAGGTAATGATACTGCATGTTCGATTCTTTCATGTTTTGCCATGGAACATTATGGCCAAATGGGTTTCGATTTTGGAATGAATTATGGAATCAGAAATTTTGGCAGAATGACACAATGGACTGTTGCCGAAATGTGTTCTAATTAATTTCATGAATTTGGGGAATTAATTGAACAATGGACAGATTGTGGAATTTGTGATATGGACATAATTCAAAATGGATTTCGGTTAGTTGGGGCTGCCGATTTGGATGGGAATTTGACAGAGTTTGGGACATAAGGAAATCTAAAAATTCTGAACATTCATAATGTTCTTGGATGATATTCAAGTGTTCTTGAAATAAG
>MAYD01573238.1:0-11446 GCA_001909325.1 Ruellia speciosa
CATTTATTAGACTGTATAAACAATTGAGTCCTGATCATTTACATGGAAAACAGAAGCCTGATCAAACAATTAGACACAATTTAACATGAACAAACAACATATGGAAATAAGAATCCCACAGAAAGAATTAGCACAATAAAATGAAACTTCACACAGTAGGATATAAACAAATTATCTATTTCTCATTAATAATTAAATCATTCTTGAAGTGTTTATTGAGTAAATAGCCAGTTTCAAGGCAATACCAATTTAAACAATCTGTTGTTTAAAACTGAATAGCTTTATTCTTGAACATTTGATTCTTTTTGAACAACATGGTTCGATATTTCGACTATAGATTGTTTGCAGAAGCACAAAAATCCCGGAGTACACAAAAACAAAGAATAAATATGATAAAATAATACTACCTAAAACACAAAAATCACAAAAATTGCATAGTATAAACGATGGCACAAGAATATCTAAATATGAAATCACAGACCTGACAATGGCATAGTGTGGGATAAAAGTTGCAATGTCATTGTAATCTAGAGGTAACACCATGAAAGAATCCCTCGACTAACTTTTGCACCATCACACCAGAGGTACTGAGAATGACTAATTAGAAGATTTAATACTGCCAAACTCTAGGTCGAGGATCATACATATAACAAAGTTTCCACTAGTAAATGAAACCAATAGATACTCAAGTTTCAATTTCGAATTTGAATTCATCAATCTCTTCCTAACTCCAGCAAGTGGGGATTGACAGTTTACACTAAAATTGCACAACAAAAGTTATAATCCATCCATCAAAAGTTATAATTCATCATCGTCAATTTAGATAATCAACAGTTGTAATCCACCCATCAAAAGTTATAATACATCCATCAAAAGTTACAGTAGGTTTCATCCCAAGTACCAATGTGAGTCATAAGAGGAAAAAAGAAAGAAAAACAAAAGAAAAACAAAAGAAAAAGAAACGAAATACCCCAAATATGGTCAAGCACCCCAGCGCCCCGCGGCACCATCGAGCACCCCACGCGGGGCGCCCTGCACTTGATGGCACCGCAGCCCACACCTACCGGGCGCGGCACGCTCGGTGGTCCGGCCGAGCGCGCTGTGTGGGGCGCACGTGCCCGTTTATGTGCGCCCCACTATTCAAATTTTAGGGTTTTCAATTTTTTTTCCTTTTTCGTGTTTCGACTATGTTTTATCCAATTTTCATAAAAATTGCCTCATTGATGATTGGAGGCTACGTTATTTTTTGTTCTTGATCAAGTTGAAGACGAAATTTGAGTAATTGAATATTGGGGAATGAGAGAATTTTTGCCCTGGCTCGTTTATCTTAGCCATGGCATCCGCAATGGTGTTGCCCTCTCGTGGCGTGAAAGAGAATTGAACACTCTCAAACCGATTCTTCAGTTCTGAAATGCGCTCAACCAATCCATGAGCCAATATCGTCTCATGTTCCTTTTCTAGCATCCTAATAGCTTGAAGAGAATCACTTTCAACAATAACACGTTGAAGACCCCGATCTCCAGCCAACCTCATTGCAATCCAAACCGCCCATAATTCTGCCGTGAGTGGATGGCATCGTCCAAGAGCTCGATGGAACCCAAACACCCATTGGCCTTTGTAGTTGCGTGCAACACTTCCCGCTCTCGTTCGATTGCTTCCATTTTCGACTGCCCCATCTGTGTTGATCTTTATCCATTCTGTCGGTGGCGGATTCCATCGCATCCTGCTATCCTCATCGCCCTGTTTTTTATTATGTTTTTCAATGGCCAATTGAATGTGTCGGGCCATTGCTAAGAAATTTGATTTAAAATATGACAAGGACAAACTTGTCCAAAGGCTAAGCGGATAAAATATTGAGAGCGGTGTTTATTATTACCCTAAATAAATGAACAAATACAAATTTAATCACGATTCACGAATAGTTCATCAATGTTTATGATCATAGACTAAATTGGGCCTCTCAGTGATGGGCTTATTCAGATCCAGTTTCAATTCGGCCCAATTTCAAAAATGTTACGTGTCAAGTGAAGTCGCAGTATTCTTTGCAAAATCAGAATTCAGAAATCAGGAGGGAGCCGAGGAGGTTTCGGCAACTTAGGTCGGGAATCGAGTGGGAGAGCAATCAGCTCGAGCGATGGGAAAATCCAAGGACGATAACAGGCGGAAGAGATCTTCTCCTTCTTCCCCGCGAGGTGGTAGGATTCTTTCTACTTGCCGATTTGTTTCTTCTTGACGCTTTTTGTGCGCTATTGATGAGATTATTGGACAGATGAAGCGAGAAACAAAAGGCACAGAAGTGAGGAAGATGATAAGAAACACAAGTCCAGGAAGAAGCACAAGTCTGATAAATCTTCCAAACGCCATTCCGATAAAGGTGTGTCGTATTTAGGGTTTATTTGAACTGTGTTTTTAATGTTTCTCCTGATTTTGTAAGTAGGCTATTCTGCATTCAATTCCACTGTTCATCCTCAATATATAATTTTGAAATAGTATTAAAATTAGGGTTTCTTGTTTGGATCCTAAAATTGCTTCTTTTTATAATTATTTTGGGGCTTATTTTGCAATTAGGTTAGCCTGCTTCAAATCGAACGATTACTGCTTGTAATGCAAATTGGCCAACACTGACTTGGTATTGCTTCAGATAAGAAGTCCGGCGGGAAGCACAAGCACAAAAGCAGCAAGCATGATATTCCTTCAGTGAGTTTCTTGATAAGCTGTATAGAATAGAATACGTTTGAGACTTTAGGTGCAAAATTAGTTAAAAATTTAATTTTGCACACTTACTTTCTGAAGCCAGATCAGGAGCTTCTCTTCTGCTGAAAGTCCATGTTGGCTGGCATATGATAATTGAAATGTCTATATGTATACTTGTGGTTTTTTCATACAGTATTATTTAAGTTTTAATGATCTGCATTACATTGGTTATGTTAAAAAAGCTACTGTATTTCATTGAGCCTTTTTCACAGTTTTATGCTCTAACTATGTCTTAGTTCTTCACTCATCAAGTCTCATGTTATGTTGATTATATGTATAGTTGGCACAATATGTTTTACCATATTTTTTTCTCAACTATGAATTTTATATGATAGTTCAGTTGGTTGATGCAGGACGTTAATGATCTCTTGAAGCTTTTGAGTTTGCGATTATGATTTTTTGACTACTTTTTGGTGTCTTGTTTACTGTGTTCAAGCACTGATGTGAAAAACCTCTGGTTCACAGAATGTCAAGTTCCAAGAGTTATCCAACGACGACTACTTTTCAAAGAACAATGAGTTTGCTCTGTGGCTGAAAGAAGAGAGAGATATATTTTTCAACGATTTATCTTCTGATGCAGCACATGACTTATTTTCAGAGTTCGTATCTGAGTGGAATAACAAAGAACTTGAGCCTCGATACTATGAGGGGATTACAACTGGACCGCGGACATCACATAAGTGGAAAATCAAAAAGTAGTATGGTTTTAAAGTCTTATAAGATAATCTTATTCTGTTAGTTTCAGAGTTTCTAATTTCAGCTCAGGCAATCCGGGACAAGCCTGCTTAGCACACTCGCGATGATGTGCCATATATCTCTGTTGTCTTCAGAATATGAGAATGAAAACAAACTTCGTCATATGATATCAATAGTCATGGACTAGGTGCGGGTTATTGTGGAATGAAGCCCTTGTGGTCGCTTTTTTGAAGTGGTTTTGATATTGCATCTGGGACTCTGACCACTTCATACTGTTAGAGCTTCGGTGGGCTTGAAGGTTTGGGTCTATGTAGGATTTCTGCAGACTGCTTAGGTAATCTCTTTTTGCCAACCTTCTTTCCTTGGCTTTGCTACTATTTCTTTTTTCTTTGTTCTTTTTCTTTTTTTTTTTTTTGGCATTTCAGGTTGTATCTGTCACGTCTTTGTACATTCTGTAGAATTAACATGATGTCTTACATTTTCTGAAATATCATGTCCATCTGCTAGAAATTTTCTGGTATGGGTGAATACCATTGCATGTGGATCGGTCTGGAAAAATGGGGTTTGCAATTTACATGGTTGCATGGATTCAATTTTTTGGTACTGTTTTCCGATCCATCTTTTGTTCTGGCCCTCGCGTGAGAATGGACAAGTACATACATAAGAAATAGAAAGGGAAAAGGAAAAAAAGAAAAAGAAAAGAAGTTGAGGCAAATTAAAGAAAACAAGTAAATGAAGAATTGTTTGACGAAAGAAAATACTGGGGTTATGGTTAGTATGATTAGTATGACGGAATGTGGATAGTATGAAAGGAATGAAATCGGAATGGATTGACGATTCCATGTTTCATTATTTATCAATTGCTATTTTTAGAAAAATATTGTATATTTATAAAATAGTAATTAATCTTTATTAGTGTATATCTTTATAATATAAACATATATATAAAATATTAATAAATTTTTATAAATAAATATTTATATTGAATATTTAAATAAGTACTCTTTTTTTGTTTATAAGCCTTTTTAGACTTGGACACGATAATTAAGAAAAGAAATATTAAATTTTTATATCACCATTGGTTATACTTTCTTTCCTTTTTTTTTTATTTTCTGACAATTAATTATACAAATTAATATACACAAGTTATCAAAAAAGAATTAATAATTAAAAAAGATTTTAGGGGAAGAGAAAATGGGGACCGACCAGTTTGACATCGGCCAACCCCTCATTCTGGTGGAGAAGATAAGGGATGAGCGGATTGAGGATGGGGATATGCAGGATAATGTCAACCGGGGCACTTGGCATGGTAGTGCATCCGGGTGGTCGGGTGTTTCTTTTAAAGACACCCTGCTCTTTGGATCAGGGTCTAAACGTCAAAAGGATGATGGCCGGGAAAGAGATGATGATTTATCTGTCCATGAAGGGGACATCGTTACGATGATGGAGGATGGTATCCCCTCCTTTGACGTCTCGGATTGCCTGTTCGGCAGAATGCAGAGAAGCATGGATACAACAATCATTGTCAAGTTACTCGGCCGTAGGATCATGGTTAATACCCTTTTCAGTAGACTGCATGCGATTTGGAAGCCGTCCGGCACGTTAGAAATACTAGAGTTGGAGAATGGATATTTTGAAATTAAACTCCCAACGGTGGAAGAATGTAATAATATACTGGTCGGCGGACCATATGTCATTTATGGACAAGCTCTGACAGTTCAACCATGGTCACCGGAATTCTCTACCGACGATGAGTATCCTTCAAAGGCAGTTACGTGGGTGCGACTTCCAGGATTACCAACAATTTGGTATAACAGGAATCTTCTTTTGGGGATTGGGGGTCTTATTGGGATAGGGGTCCGTCTGGACTCAGCCACTGAGAAAAAGGAGAAAGTACGGTTCACTAGGATGGCCGTCGTCGTTGATCTCAATAAACTGCTGATCTCGAAACTGAAAATTCGGAACCGATCTCAAAGGGTGGTGTATGAAAACCTCCCACATATTTGTTTTGAGTGTGGCTGCTATGGTCACTCGCAGGAGGACTGCACGGCCAAACATCATACTTGCGAGGGGGCGACTCCGGTGCAACCACCGGCAAAAGCGGTTAAAGTCAACCAGCGCGTGGAGGCGGAATCCTACGGGGATTGGATGGTGATCTCGCGTAAATCACGGCGACCTACCGGGAAGGTTGACCAGAATTCTACATTACAGGAAACAAAAGGGGAAGGATCGCATTTTCGGATACTTTCCAATAATAGGGATTCTGGGAAGGAAAGGGGCCGGGTTGATGGAGATTATCCAGACCTGCAATTTAATGGCGTTCAAACCGGACATTTATTGAGACAGGAAGACGAGACGCTGTCCATGGAGCTGAGAAAGGATATTGACAACCCTTTGTTTATTATGGGTGATGATCTGGATGGTGGGCCAGGATTTGGTGGACCAACTAAGCCCATGGTTATGGGCCACGAAATTGATAATGCTGATAAGCCCATTCATTGTGCTGTCAGCCCAAGTGCTTATTTGTTAGAAACGGATCAAGGAATCCAATCGGGCCACTCTCATTCTCAAATTATTTCAGTTCCATTGTCAATGCTCCCAGCCGACCTACACTCGGCGGTGCTCATCGGAAAGGCAGGCTGGGGGACAGGCCAAAGACGAGGAGAGGAACGCCGGTGGGGAAGGCTGGTCCTGACCTTAAATTTGCCAATTTTGCTATGAGGTCGGCAGCCGGGTCGATCGAGAAGGAGAAGAAGCTGAAATTAGCATAAGGATCGCTAGTGCCGGTGGACTGAGCCATGCAATCTCTGGCGCAGGACCTTCAACCGCCGGCTGCAGCAATGGGAAGTGGGGAATCGTCCCGAGTGTGTCCAGATGGGGCAACGTCAGGTACTCTTTCTTACCCGGTGAAGACCTAGGGCTTGGTTGGTAATCTTCTCCACATTATGTTTTATGGATTGCAGGATTATTGTTTGGAATTCTCAAGGGTGTGGACACCCCAAATTCAATAGGATTCTTAAGGAATACACCACGGAATATGGTGTGAATATTGTTGTGATTTTTGAACCACGGATTAGTGGTGCTAAGGCGGACATTGTAATTGGGAGGAGTAGCTTTCGGAGGTCCCATCGTGTCGAGGCGAGGGGCTTTGCAGGCGGTGTTTGGGTTCTTTGGGATGAGTCAGTCTCGGTTGAGATTGTGGTTAACCATAGTCAGTTGATTCACTTTAAGGTGGTCAGTAAAACCAACCACAAAGAGTTTCTATTCACGGCGGTCTATGGTAGCCCCGACCCCGGCATACGGACACAGCTTTGGGATAAACTCCGTTTGATTGCACATACAGTTGATATGTCGTGGCCTGTTGGGGGGGACTTCAATGCCCTCCTGTATGCTCATGAGAAAAGGGGGGGATGACTGGGAAAGGTTGTAGGTCCAGGATTTCCTTCTGGACAATAGCTTGAGAGATATGGGGTTTATTGGACCGCAGTTCACTTGGCAAAGAGGTGGGACTTACGAGCTTCTTGATCGGCTACTGTGCAATGAGAAGTGGGACGAGCGGTACGCTGATACTAATGTGTGGCATTTGCCAAGCCTAAAATCTGATCACAGGCCTTTGTTGCTGGGACCAGTGATGCTGAGTAGACATGAGAACGGTAGGCCGTTTCGTTTCTTTGGAGGTTGGCTTGAGCATAGCACATTCCATAACCTGGTGGTGGACAATTGGCCTGGGGGGGGGGGGTCTTAACATTGGATTCGCTCGAGAGGCTGGCTAATAACATCCGAACTTGGAATAGAGATGTTTTTGGTGGCATTACTAAGAGGAAAAGGCTTATTTCTGGAAGACTTGAAAAGGTGCAATTTGAATTGGATAGACAACCCTCGCCTCGGTTAACTAAACTGGAAGAAACACTTATTCGTGAGCTGGAAGTGATCCTTGACCAGGAGGAACTTCTTTAGAGGCAGAAATCGAGATGTGAGTGGATCAAAAGTGGCGATCAAAACACCCGTTACTACCACAGTAGGACTATGGCCAGGTGAAGGAGAACAGGATTAATGCTCTTAAGATCCAGGGGGAATGGTGCTATGAAGAAGACCAGGTCAAAGCCGAGGCGATTCAGTTCTTTAAAGGGCCGTACTCATGCCCAGAGACGATTACAGGCCAGTATCCAATCCGGGGGAATTTTTTGAATCTGAACACCGATGAAGTTGATAAGCTCAACAGGGCTGTCACGGACGATGAAATTAGAAAGGTGGTCTTTGAGATGAGCCCATTGAAAGCACCAGGAGTTGACGGATTTCGTGCTAAGTTCTTCCAAGATAAATGGCAAGTAGTGGTTGAGGATGTTTGCAGTTTGGTTAAATCTGTTTTTAATGGAGGGATGTTTGATGCTAAGCTGAACAAAACGGTCCTTGTGCTGATTCCTAAAGTGGAATGCCCGGAAGATATCACCCAATTTAGGCCAATAAGCCTGTGCTCAATTTTATAAAAAATCATTACCAAAACGGTGGTAAACAGACTTAAAGGTGTTATGTCAAAACTCGTGGCCGAGAACCAGACTAGTTTTATTGCAGGGAGGTGTATTACGGATAATGTGATTATGGCTCAGGAGGCTATTCACACGATGCGTACTATGAAGGGAGCAAGAAAGGGTGGATGGCTGTTAAAGTTGACTTGGAGAAAGCTTATGACCGTATCCGATGGGATTTTTTGGACGATACTGTGAATGATACAAGGCTGCCTCATAAAATTAAAGATGTAATTATGCGTTGTGTTACATCTGTTTCTATGCAGGTACTGTGGAATGGTATTCCAACAGAGGAGTTTGTTCCTGGTCGAGGAGTGAGGCAAGGTGACCCTTTGTCGCCTTACCTGTTTGTGTTGGGGATGGAAAGACTCGGCCACTACATCGATCAGATGGTTACAACTGGACGATGGAAACTGCTTGTGTTTGGGAGGAAAGGGCCACAGTTGTCTCACCTTTTCTTTGCAGATGACCTTATTCTTTTTTGTGAAGCGAACACAGGCCAAGCTGCGATGCTTAAATCCGTGCTGGATCATTTCTGTCTCTACTCTGGGCACAAGTTTAGCAATACGAAAACCCAAATCTTTTTCTCTAGCAACACCAAGGAAGACACGGCTGTTGAGATTTGTAACAGCCTGGGGTTTAGACGCATCTGGGATTTTGGCCGATACCTGGGGGTGCCTTTACTACATGGGAGAGTCACAAAGGAACTCTATCGTTTCGTTGTCGATGAGGTGAAAAGGAGGTTGAACGGATGGGAAGCCAAGAGATTATCGCTGGCTGGCAGAGTCACCCTTGCCCAGTTAGTTGTGTTGGCCATTCCCTTGTACTTTATGCAAACAGCATGCTTCCCAAAGGAATATGCGAGGAGATTGAAAGAGCTGCCCGGCAATTTATTTGGGGGTCTTCGATTCATGGAAGGAAGCCATCTCTGGTGAGTTGGGACTCAATCTGCCAGCCGAAAGCTAATGGAGGCCTCGGCCTACGCCGTCTGATACCACAAAACAAGTCTTTTTTTATGAAGGTTGGAGAGGCTGTTATTAATCAACCTCAGCGGCTCTGGGTACGTATTTTACGCCATAAGTATAATATGGGTCCTGGGTGTCCGATGGAATTGAAAAATTCGCATTGCTCCCATTTGTGGAGGTCGCTTGGGAAGGTGTGGGAAGAACTCAGAACAAATATCAGCTGGAAAGTGGGGAATGGCGAATCCATTCGGTTTTGGGAGGATGTGTGGATACCGGAGTTGGGACAACTGAGGTCACATTATAAGCCACATGTGAGAATTCGTACGGGAATGAGGGTGATTGAAGCTATTGGATGGGATGGCAATTGGAACCTGGATAAGTTGGCAGAGTGGTTTGAGGAGGATGTTCTGGAATTCATTGCTGCCATCCCGCCTCCTGTTGTCGCAGCGGATGGGGATAAACCGAGCTAGAATTCTAAAGGTATGGAGAGATTCTCCGTGTCGAGTGGGTATCATTTTCTACAACATGAGTACTGGGACAATGAATCTAACCTATGAAAGTTGGCCTGGAACTTCCAAGGTCCGCAGAGGATCCGTTAGTTCATTTGGCTTGTCCTAAGACAACGTCTCCTTACAAATAAGGAAAGACAAAGGAGGAGGATGGCTGAGTTTGCTCACTATAGTGTTTGTAATGAACACGAGGAAGATCTACTACATGTTTTGAGGGACTGTGCGGAAACAAAAAAAGTCTGGCAAGCCCTTGTTCCTGCCCGCCATCATTCTAGGTTTTTCTCCCCTTCCCTTCTGGTGTGGCTTGCTGATAACTTACTTAATAAATGGGACATTCAAGGATTGCGTGCAAACTGGGAATTCTGTTTTGCTGTGGCACTTTGGAAGGCGTGGGAATAGCGGAACAAAATTTCATTCCAAGGGATTAATTTTGATGTTCAGGGGAGGGTGAATCAGTGTGTTGCATGGGCTGGGCATATTCAATCTGTCAGCGATAAGCGGAGGCAGAAGCTGGGGTCGGCCGGCAGGGCCTCGACTTGGACGCCGCCGCTGTCGGGATGGACAAAAATTAATACAGACGCAGCTGTTCAATGGGCATCTAGCTGGGCAAAAGTTGGAGGAATTGCGCGGGATCATAACGGTAAGTGGCTTTTTGGGTTTCATCGACTAATTGGGAGGTGCCAACCGCTCAAAGCCGAATTGTGGGCTATATGGACGGCGGTAAAACTGGCTTGGGAAAGAGGTCTGAACCGAGTCTTCATTGAGAGTGACTCTGCACAGGCGATCAAGTTTCTGGAGGAAGATCACAGCATGAGTCAATCGCATGACTTGGTGGGTCGAATTTTGGCTATGAACAGCAGGTTTGAGGAAGTGGTTTTTCGGTTCACTCCACGTGAAGGTAATACATTGGCTGACGCTATGGCCAAACTGCCATATGCATCATTGTTCGAGACGCAAGTTTATACACAGGCTACTGAAAGCATTCGGGACCAAGTGATGACGGAAGGCACCAGTGACTAGTTCACATTTGTTTGGCCTTGGGCCTTACTTGCTTCTAAAAAAAAATAGAATTAAGAATTAATGGTTGATTAAGGGCATTTTAGGGTGTTTGGTTGAAAATAATGGAGAAAAACTTATATTTTGATCAAAATCTTGATACCTAAAAAGGCTCATAATAAGATTAGAGGAAGTAGTTTTCATTTCTTATTTTCATTCTTTTTTTTGAATTAAAAGGCCAGGACTAATACAGTTCATACTGTACAACTGTTTATATACCCATCGAAACTCAAACAACAAAAACTAAGGATTAGGATCTGGGCCTCTAGGATCAAGATTTGAACATAGAAAACAGCTCACACAAAGTTGATCCGCACTTAGTTTTGGCAAAACAATCAACCAATTTGAGAGTCAAAGGTGGCTAACGTAGCAATGGAATGGGCTAGTGCATTTTCTTGCTGAGGTACGTGAGTCATTTTCATTCTTAGGACAATTTAGATTAACAGGAGTAAAATTAAAAATTTAAAATGTAAGACTAAAATTAAGCTTATTATTAAATTATTAGACTAATGGGACTAAATGGACCAAAATTAAAAATTAAGCAAGTCATATTATTAAAGTATTAGCCCAATTTATTGCAATTTTTGTCATGTAGTTTTTTATATCGTTAAAAATAATGATCAACTATGGTCAATTGTTATGTTATACAATTTTAGTTTCATAGTCTAGTTTCTTTTAAATCTTTTGCAAGATTTATTTGTTCTAGTAATACTATTATTTTTTTATTTACATATTTTTATTTTATAAATAAATAATATATGATATAAGTATATTAAATTAACAGGTAATTAATTGATCGTTTAATTGTTAGCTGTGACTCCCGCATCAAAATGAAGTTTTTTTAGTGGTTGATGCACATCACCCCTATAGTGCATTTGTTTCAGCTTGATAGGCAATTTGCGTTGACTCTGTGTGTAGTGTTGGATTTGTCATAACGGCC
>MAYD01573272.1:0-11341 GCA_001909325.1 Ruellia speciosa
TTGTACCGTCATTTAGACGGAATTTGGTTTCTATTTCTTCGTTGGACAAATTTGGTTATTCATGTTCATTTGGTAATAAAAGGTTTAGTCTTTTCCTAAATTCAATTTTGGTTGGAACCGGTACTTTATCAGATTATGATAACCTTTATTTAATTGATACAGTTGCTTCTTATCATGAAACCTTGCAATTAAATAATCGAGGCATAAAGAGAAAATTAATCGATGAGAATTCCGCCTCATTATGGCACAAGAGATTAGGCCATATCTCTAGAGAGAGAATGGAAAGACTTGTGTTGGACGAAATTTTAGCATCCCTTGATTTTATAAATTTTGAGATTTGTATAAATTGTATAAAGGGAAAACAAACCAACCAGAAAAGGTATGGAGCCAACAGGACTACAGATGTCTTAGAACTAATACATAATGATATGTGTGGGCCATTCCCTATGGCTTCTTGGAATGGTCAATAGTATTTTATTACGTTCATAGACGATTATTTGCGATATGGCTATCTATACCTTATTCATGAAAAGTTTCAATCATTGGATGTGTTCAAAGCATTTAAAGCTGAGGTTGAAAATCAACACAGCAAAACCATCAAACAGGTTAGGTCTGACTGTGGTGGTGAATACTACGGCAGATACGATGGTTCAGGTGAACAACGTCCAGGTCCATTTGCTAGATTCCTAGAAGGGAGTGGCATTGTCCCACAGTACACCATGCCTGGTTCGCCTAGCATGAATGGTGTTGTTGAGAGACGAAACAGAACACTTAAGGACATGGTTAGAAGCATGTTGAGTCACTCTTCTTTACCAGACTCTCTTTGGGGTGAAGCATTGAAAACTACAGCTTATATTCTCAATCGAGTACCAACTAAGGCAGCTAATAAAACCCTTTATGAGCTCTGGACGGGCAAGGAGCCTAGTCTGAAGCATTTGCATGTTTGGGGATGTCCAACTGAGGCATGGCCTTATAGGCCCAATGAAAAGAAACTGGACTCTAGGACTGTTAGCTGTTACTTTGTTGGATATTCAGAGAGATCTAGAGGGTATAAGTTTTATGATCCCACTGCTAAGTCATTTTTTGAGATGGAAACAGCTCAGTTCTTTGAGGATGTCGAGTTTGTGAGAGGGGATAAGGATAACAACATTGTCTTTGATGAGGAATATGTAAATATTCCATCAATTGCTATTGATATTGATCAAGGTTTAATTCCTAACTTTGGTCAAGAAACAATACCAAATCAAGACAATGAAATAATCCCCAATACATATTCAGTAGATAATACTGCTGAGGAACAAACTCAACTACCTCAAGAACATGTGCCATTGAGGAAATCCACTAGAGAAAGAAGAAGTGCAATTCCGGATCATTATATTGTATTTCTTCAAGAACATGAGGTAAACATGGGTTTAGTGGAAGATGATCCAGTCAATTTCCACCAAGCTATGGAAAGTTCAAATTCTCATACCAGCTTGAGATCATTGGGTACTCTGATTCCGATTTTGCTAGATGCAAAGATAGTATAAAGTCCACTTCGGGCTATATTTATTTGCTTGCTAGAGGAGCCATTTCTTGGAAGAGTGCTAAGCAGACTCTTATAGTTTCCTCGACCATGGCCGTAGATTTAAGCATGTTATGAGGCATCCAATCATGAGATATGGCTGCGGAACTTTGTCACAGGTTTAAAGATTGTTGATGATATTGCAAGGACACTTAAGCTTTTCTGTGATAACCAGTTTACAGTTCAATATTCTAATAACAACAGGAGTTCAACAAAGTCAAATCACATTGACATCAAATTCCTGGTTGTGAAAGAAAGAATTCAGAGTGGTGTTTTATCTATTGAGCACATTGGCACAAACTCTATGATTGCGGATCCGCTTACTAAGGGAGTACCACCCAAGGTTTTTCATGAGCACACAACTCATATGGACTTGGTACTTGTTGATGATTTACAGGTTTAGTGGGAGTTTGTACTTTTGTATTGATACAGATGCTGTTATTGCTACTGAACACCATGGTATTTAGTTGTAATTTCTGTTCACTCTTATTTAAGTATATGGTCTCAATAAATTTTTGTGGATCAGTTGGAAATAGGCATGTTAAGATCACATTACATGTAATTTCCATGCTATACATCCACACTTGATCGAGTCATTGGTTGTATTAATTTTGTGACCATTGATAGGTTGAGTTGCGTTTAGTGCAATGAAGACCGCCTTGATCCAATATTAATATGATTAAGAGACAAGATTGTCATATATGCATAGAGATTGATAGCAAAATTCAGCATGAGCTCATAAGGTTAAAAAGGTGTTACATTTGTCCCAAGTGGGAGATTGTTGGATTAAAATCCAATTATAATGGGTCAAATGTATATACTTATAAGGGCTATCAATAATGTCTGGGCTTTTAAGTGATCTAATAATGTTTTAGGCCTGAAATGCATATAATTTAAGTGTGGGCCTCCTATGTGTAGAAACCTGGATGCAATTATCAATTTTATGATGGATTAAATTGATAATGCAACAAGTAACCGCTTGTACGGTTAATGAGAGTGGGTTGTGATCCCCAAGCCGGTACGTATCACGTTCTTCATATTCCCATCAGTGTAGAACAGAGAACCGACTTTTTTCTCAAGGGGTTCGTACCAGGCTTGGAAGATTTCCCACAGATAACAAAGTTTCTTCAAGTCGATTTAAGAGATTTGTCATGGATTCAGGTTAGAATTCAATTATCTGTTATATCTTGATAATTTGACATGAATGGGATTTACAATTATGCGGATTCGGTGAATTATTTTTCCTACACAGACGGTTTGACTTGGTGATACGGAACTGATGGTAACCTGAACGTAAATCAATCTTACGCGGAGGGGGTCACCCCAGAACCTCATCAAGGACAACATCAACGAACTCAGAAACTACTGGAATCCTATTAGTACTAGGATCTCCCTTACCCACATTTGAAACCTCACATAAAACACCAGATAATCTGTTCTAACTAATCCAACAAAAGAAACAACGGGTATATCACGATGTCAAGCTAACACCAAGTAGGATGGGATAAACATACATACTGCTATCGCATCGCGGAAGGACACACGTGGAATTCTACAATCAATACAAGCTTGATGGGGTCCTAGCTAATCCATACCCAGCATAACATTGAACTCATTCCGATCTAGAATAATTAGATCGGCAAAAAACACATGGTCCCCAATCACTAATGATACCTCTCGTACAATCTATTGGCTCTCTATTGTACCCCTCGATGGTGAGGACACTATAAGGGATAAGAGTCTACGGATCCCTAACCGATGAGTCATATAAAATCATTCCATAGCAATAGAACAAAATGCACCCGAATCGAACAGAGCAAAAGCAGGATAGGATGCAATTATAATGGTACCTGCCACCACATCGAGGTGCTGTTCCGGCCAAACCTTAACGAGGATAGTGTCAAAATTAAGAAGGGATGAAGTGTCCTGATTAGCAAGAAAGTGGAATCCTCAACCCCAACCGTCAAGTCAAGCAACAGGAAAGAACTCTCCCTCACCCCCTGAAGGGTGTCAATACTAATGTATACTGAGGTAATGCAAGTCTTAGCAACTATAGCGCACAATAGTACATTGCAGGAAAGAACATGAGGTTGAATCAAACAGAACATGACAGGAACAATTCTAAGGTAACACATACTATATTCTCGACTTCAGGCATCAGCCATAGATAAGGTAAAACCTAAGAGCGCAAGGTACCCATTCCCTATCTCGGGAATCACAAGTGGAAAGCGAGATGCTTACGAGACCTCCCTCGTCCCTTAGTTCCAAGCACGACCCTAGAAGGCGTCCCAAAGTAAGGTATTGTCAGAGGTTAGTGCAGTACCAATCAGTAATTAGGACAGAATATCAACAGAACCAATATCATCAGAAAATATCTTGTAGAAAATAAACGTGTATGCACCCTTCCCCCACACACCTCACTCCTAGGTCTAACCAAATTTTAGACTCATTAGCCCACAACAGGCTCAGATGCCACCTGTAACGCCCTCACGTATCCTAGTGGGTGCGCCACGCCATACTACCTAACCTAAACTAGTGGCCAGGTAATTTAGGTTCACTAGTACAAGGCATGTATGACTCAAACAACAAAATCACGTAAGCACATAACGTTCCTGTAACACTCCGATTCCCATAACCGGACGATATTACTGCCACATCTAACCTACCTCGGATTCTACTCCTAATCCTTAGTAAGCTCGGTGCTCAGGCTAAACCAAATTCTCTAATCCTATCAGAGTACGCTGGATTTCAGGAAGTTTGTCCCATTTGATCACAGCTCACCGTATTAAAACTTGGAAAACAGTAAGTCACCCAAGTCACGCAAAAGTATGCCTAATCATAATATTACAGGCAAGGCATTACAAGAGAATATCCCACGTCCGGGATTCGGCTATTTAATACAAGCCGATAAATAAAATGACATTTAAGAGGCGTAAAGTAAGAGCATAATAAACAACTAAATGTAAATCACACAAACGGTTAAGTTACTATATTCGCTCAGCCTCGCCAAAATCCCTGAGGTCGTAACCTCACCCTGCACGCTTGCCAGGCGGGATATAGTCCCTTCGGCCTTCATTATCTGCACGATACAAAAGCACCGTTAGTCGAAAATGACTAAGTAAGGATTACACACATGCAGTGCATACCATGCATATAAGAATGCATAATAAGCCACGTCAAGAACGTCTCCGATACGTTACTTAACGGGTTTTAAAGCCTACTCATAACCATGCACGTCACAAGCGCATCTTTAAACCATGCATGTCGTTTGATGCATATTTAAAATCATGCATATCCTTTCCCAAATCATGAATGCACAATTTCAAGAGAATCATAATTTAAAATCCATGTACTTTGAATATAAAACAGTCATACTGAAGACACAAAATCGAGGTGTAGTTCATCATAAAATCCCCTTTTTAAAATCTCCATGTATTTAGAAGGAAATGCATAATTCAACCCATGCTGACTTCCCAAACCGTAGCATACTCGACCCATTACTTGCAACATACCATGCACACCATGCATAACACAACCATGTCGACTTTACTAACTGGTATGCAGTCAACATAACCTAATAACAAAATCACCATACCATGCATTTTTCATAATGCATAATGACACCATGTTGTAAAGACATTTCCATATGCCACAACATAAACTCTCATGCATTTTTCATAATGCATTAATAACCATGCATATTTCATTATGCATAAATACCTGACCTTCCCATCATAAATGTACACCTGACCAGACATGATAAAATACATACCATGTAGATAACAAATATTAGTTAAATGCATACAGAATCCTAGAGTAAGGTAACCAAGCAGTGCTTAATAGTAGGGACCACCCCCTTGCTACCGTCGAACATAGGATTATGCAGAGATGTAGGTGAGAAGGAAACACCCAATCCAACGCCGTACACCAAAGTATTAGAGAATGAGCACTTCAAGAAGTCATTATTGCCTTGATCCCTGGATCGCTCCGCCAGACATCAGCTAGACTCCCCAGGGGCTAGAAATTGGATAGTTCCAACTGCAGCATCACGTGTAGTATCCCCCACAGTACACGCTTACCATCCTATCCAACCCCGTATTTACTGAACTCAAATTACCGGTAAACCTCATCAAGGTAGCTAGACTCATGAGTAGAACAGGGAAAACCGAAAGTCGAAACCTCCGGGTTGGTGGAATTTAAAAATCCTATGGCGATCAACCCACAGGAGGATATTGAGGGTCACCACTCTAGTCATCTTTACATGATTATCCCACTTTATGCAATGCATTAATTTTATTTAACGTCGTCAATAGTTTCCACTCTTTGAATAGCCATTGTTCAGTGCGAGACAAGGGATAGACGCCACTTGCTCGTTCACTGATGGGCTTTACCGTATTCCATGCAAACCAATTTGCATAAAAAGCCCTTGAATGCATATGATCCATATAATCACATTCAATCACGTAATTCACATAATAATTCAATTAAAATCATTTAATTGAAATAATAAACCATTCTCTGAATTTAATTAAATTTAATAAATCCAAGAATATAATGTAAATGCATAGCATTTGTTTCACAACCAAATTCAATCAAGTAATTTAATTGAATTTATAACCATTCATGCATTTAAAATTTAATAAATAAATTAATTAAATGCAGAATAATAGTCCAGTAAGACCAAATATTTCCTATACCTAAAATAAAATATTTTAAGGCTTAGGTTATCACATTTGGGACTTATGGGTGCCAGATGTATGTCATTACCTTTATCTACAATCTTCTGCGAACTTGACTGGAGGACTGAACCCAACACTGCACTGCACACTGAATTCACAGACCCAACTGATCTGAAATTCTAATACCAGAAATTAATTTCCCTTTACCAAACTTGGGATAATTAAATCATTTAACCAATAATAAAATCCTTATGATTTTATTAATTCAAAGTCCAATAATTTCTTACAATCAATTATCCAACCCAATTCCTTTAATCCATATTGATTAAATCTCACTTGTTTCTATTCCATTGAATCCCAAGTCCAAGAGCCAATTAATCAATTAATTGGTTAAGTCCAAAATTCATCATCTCAAGGCCCAATTACTTCAAGCCCGTGTGCCCTCGGCTTTTAATAATTAACTGTTCAGGCCCGAGTACCCCAAGGCCCAATGCCCTTCGGCCCAATTCCAATCCCAACTTGATTTTAATTTCAATCGGCCCATACATCACAAAAGCCCATTACACAACACTTAATGATTTCACAGATCAAACACAACCATTCAAGAAAACGGATGAAGAATCTCAAGAACAGATTGAAGAACCAGATGAACACAACACATTGCTAATTCCGGAAACCAAACTGGAACCCAAAATTGAACCAACAATCGACACTTTGGGGGCCTCAAATCAGTCTCAACTTCATCATCGCCGGCTAATCCCAAATTCCAACAATCGTCTCCAAACCCAAGATCAATTCCAAGGGATCGAAATGGGGGAAACAAACATTAGAAATTTCCCAAATCACCAATACAGCGCTCGGACAACAAACTGGAAAAACCTTGCACAGCAGAACCCAACGCACAATGGCCAAGCCATACCCATTTCGTCTCCTACCCAAATCGTTGGGGGAAACAAAATTGGAACCAAAACAGAATCCAAAACCAACAGTAATCCCGAACCCAAGGTCTTGGCTTCCAAACCATAACAAGTGGGGAAACACAAGATTGGAACATACACCAAGCCCTCGGCATCCAGCCTTCATCGGGCATCCAAACCCAAAGCCAACATAGACATTCGACAGACCCAGAACACACAGTGGCAAACAAAACCCAAAAATCCCCAAACTGAGCCGAACCCGAGACAGATTCAGAGACGGACAGCAACCAAAATCGTTCATACTCGCGACCCCAAACGCTCGGATTCGAACTCAATCATCATGGGGAACCCAACAATAACATCAATTCCATCCAAATCCCAAATTTCACAAGATCTAGGGTTAGGATTTTACCTTCTCAATCGGCCAAGAGGAGAACCCCAAATCGAACAACAGCGGCGGACGAATGAATCAAGGGGGTTACCTTTTTATATAGGCCATCCAACCCTCAACCCTAATTTCACAAAAATCGACAGCCCCTCCATGTTGCAGAAATCCCATCCATCGCGCGATCTTGCAGAAAGAGGAAGAAATTTGCGAAAATCCGCCATGAGGTTGCAAAATTCTTACATGAGGTAGTGGAATTCTGTCATGGAGTTGCGGAATTTTCGTAGAGAATAGCAGAAAAACACCATAGTTGTGGAAGAGAGAAACGAAGGAGAAGAAGCGGAATTTGGCCTTCTGTGCTCTGTCCGTCATCTCTGATTCTTTAATTAAAATCAACAATACCCAAATCACAAATTGACCCCAACCTCTTTTCTTTTAATTCAATCAAGTCCAAGACTTCGCCCTTCTTCTATTTCTGCCCCAGTCTTTCTGAAACTCCAATATTTGACCCCAAAAGATTCAAAAACTTTATTTTTGCCCAAAATCCTTTAAAATTCTCTTTTCCTTCCAAAATAAATAAATAAACTCCAATATTTATTTATTTTCTTAATTTCCTTGAACGGTAGCACGGGGTGTTGCAGCTCAACTGGATACCAAGGTTGTCTTGGTAAAGGCCTTATGGGAGTTCGAATCCCATGGGCAACAACCCAACACAGGATGGTGGATCCCACCTGTGGAAAGGGGTCGGGGTGCATTGGTCTGCAGGCCTGCCTAAGGATGGGTTAATGACACTACCCGGGCCCGCAGGGGTGGCCGGGGGTGTTACAGTTCCCAATTCTTGAATTAGATATTTTTGGATAAGAAAAGCGATGAACACATAGATTCATATTATGATTCACGTTGATAGTCACACATCAACTTATATACAACGATAACGTCGCACTCCCACTGCCTAGTAGTAGGTAACAATACTAACATCCATAAAACAATCAAAAGGGCACATAATACAACCACCATACCCAAAAGCTGAAACTATTTACAATCCTCACATCCCCTTCCCGATCTACTCGTGTATGTCATATATACCTGAAATAAATTAACACACAGGGGTCAGCATACGCTGAGCAAAGGGTTCCCCCAAGTAGCGATAGTCACATACAATCATCTGCAGATAAGAATTAATGGAATGTAAAGAAAGTGATACCGTTAACCAACTCACCTGTCCCAAACCAGGCGTTCAGTTAACAGTTGTAAATAATGATGTTTTCCCTTATCTGTCTTTATTCCTTTATACATGCCTTATGATGTTTTCCCTTATTGCCCCCTTGCTACCTTTCTTCTTACTCTGTATTTGTACTGACTCTCTGCCTGTTTTCTTTCTTATAAATCCTTTTGTTGACGCTACTTTTTGATCATGGTGGGGTTTAGGTTTATGATAGCCACAACATTAAAATATAGGTTGTTTGATTATTTGTTGTCAGTGTGACTCTACTTCTTGTTTGATTGTTATGCCTTATCAATTTTGGGTTATTGTTTTGCTTTGCCCTTCATTTTATACCTTCGGTTTACTTATACGTTGTTTTTGAGCTTTTACATTCATGCTATTTCCGTGACCCTTGGGATTTTGGTTGGACCTGCCTGATTACTCTGATTTATGTGCTCTTGCATGTTATTACTTTTCCAACATGAAAGATTTAATTAATGGTATCGAACACTTATTTGATTTACCTATTTAATTTACTTAGCCTTGTACTAGTGAGTCTAAGCTAATTGGCCACTAGTTTAGTTTAGTTAGTACGGCGTCAACGTGTCAAAATTTTTTGAAATTTTTTATGCGTTACAATATGCCTTACATTTTCCCGTTTCCTTTCCCTTTTTGTCCATATTCTCGATCTGTTGTGTACTTTGGACTAGGCTCATGATTGTAAAGCCTTTGGCACATTTTGCGTAGCATCCCATCTTGCTTTTATTCTATTTAACTAGGGGTGGCATGTTATGTTATCGCTTACAACAGATTTGTGTGTGAACATCAGTTATATATTATGGTGATGGGGCTATTTTTTATTGGAATATTGAATTAGATGTTGCAAAATATATGCAGAATAGCTTGGAAATGGCGATATGTGAGACAATAGAACAAGGTGGAATGATTTGACTATGGTTGACTGTGATAGAATGAGATGGATTGATTTGAGATAAAAACGAAATGAAATGGTTGATGGTTATAACAATAATAGAGATGTGTGCTTGATTTATTTTTTTGAATCCTTTATATTGTTAGATTTAATCCTTGTTTATGGTTGTACGACATAGTATCTATTTCTTTTTTTTCCCTTTGATTAGGTAGTTATGGATTACGAGAATGACAAAAATTAGGAATGTTTTTGTCTAAAGTGACGTGAAACCATACAATCCCAAACTAGAGAGATCATATAAAGAGCTACACATTGTTTATCAACTGGCATTCCGGTCTCTTGAAGACCTTGGCAGATTAGGCGAACTTTGATTATTTTACTACCTCTATAGATTACATGGCACAAAATGCCAATACCATGAATTCTTTTGTATATGTCATTGTAGACCTTGATAGATTAGGCTATTTTGTACATCCATGTGGTAGTAGATTTTGTAAATCATGGTTGATTGATTATGTATGTTCTGTAAATGAAAGGATGAGATGCCTTCCAAAACTATGGTTTTGGTTTATATAGAGAGTAAACTGAGGTGTGAGCGATGGTAGAAGGTGAGGGCGAAGCCATGACGGGGAGAAGGCGCGAGTGAAGGCAGAGACGCAATGGGGTGACAACATGCGCGAGGGTGGAGGTGTGGTGGGGGCGAAGGCATGCATGTAGTGGCGGGGCCAAGGCAAGCGGCTAGGACTTAGCAAGCAATGGAGATGGCAAGCAAGGGAGGGGAGATGAGCGGGAAGGGGGATAAATGTGAGGAAAGAGAGAGAGAGAAGAAACCTAGGGAGAGAAAGTGAGATGTAAAAATGAGTGAAATGATCTATTCATATATATATATATATATATATATATATTTAACAATCTTCTTTTCAAATTAAACACTAGCTAAATAGCTTTTAGCTGCTCAATTAAATGATTTAAAAAATTCAAAAATTCACCCTTTAAATTCAACACTTAACCACTCAAATTAAACAATCAATCCCTCAAATTAAACAATTATCTAGCTCCTTATTATGGCTCAATGATATTGAAAAATTCAATAATCCGCCTATCAAATTAAACGAACACCCCCTCAAATTAAACAATCTAAATGAATGATTTAATATTGTTAGTAATTCAACAATTCATCTATCAAATTAAAGAATAATAAAACGGTATAAATAAATGAGTGTAAAAAAAATTATATAAAAAAATATCCCTAATAAATTCAACCTTTAATTTTAAATCCAATAATGGGGATTTAATTCAACCACTTAATTAAAATTATAGCTAAAAATTTAATAAGGTCGATCAGTGGGTGATCCCAGGTTAATTGTTATTGTTGTTTATACAAATTAAAGGCATGTTTTGTATATAAATTATGGCCTTTGACACCATTTTCTTGATTACACAAAAGTATTAATTGCCCCGCATCTAATCCACTCCCATTTTAATGGGTTGCATATGTTTCTATATGTTTTGGATTTGGTTTGTTATTGGGAAAAAAATTGCTAGAAACGTCCTGGAAGTCACTAATATATACACACACATATATACATATATATACATTATGTGTTATATATTTATAAAAAATAAAAAATAATACATATTATTTTATATTATAGTTTATA
>MAYD01573290.1:0-11449 GCA_001909325.1 Ruellia speciosa
CGGCCAAACAAGGTCAGTAGTCATGTCATAGTGTATAAGTGGAAAGAAAATTGGGCTTTCTGAGTGGATGGAATAAATGGCATAAAGATAAAGCCAAGCCCACTGTGAAATTTGAACTATTTGCAGCCAAGACACTCGGGTTCTCAAAACAAGAGAATGAAACACATTTAGAACAAGAACCTGTAGATGATCGAATTCATGCTGAAACACACGGGCAGGAAGCCCAGACAAATTAATTTCAAATTTTGCACCAGTAATGTCCTGTGCATCAACCTTCAATGAATCCGGTCTCTGCAGTGTCAGAGAAAATACGGAACCAGATATCAAATTAAGAATTGAATTCTGCCCAAAGAGAATTTCAAATGATGAAAGTTAGAAAAATGTATCATCAAAATAAAAGGAAAAAAAGTACTTCAATTAACCCAACTAGGAGCTCTTCAGAATGCCAAAAGGGAAAAACATATTAATTAGCCTGAGACCGATGTCAGCATACGGCATACCTCAACGTCGGCATAAATTCCAGGGAAGGATAAACAGCCCTCATTAAAAGGCACTATCTTTCTTGAATATCCGTGAATGCGTGGATTTACAAGAACAACTTCCTGTCCTTCACCCCTTTCACCTGCTGGATTAAACACCATAAGCTGAACATTAATCCCAACTTGTGGTGCCGAGAGACCAATGCCATCAGTTCTGCATAAAAAGAAACAAGTAATTATTAAATATCTCTAAAGACAAAAATGAACAATAGAAGAGAGCACGAGACTACCGCGTTATGAGTTTGATGAAACCTACGAATGTGGTTCCAAACAAAGACAATTTACAAAAAGAAGCAACCAGCCTTTTAGAAATAATTATACATATTGAAAATGAAAAACAAAACAAGAATCAAGTTACCCCAAATCAAATACTCAGCTTATTTACAACATAACCACCCAAAATCTTACACAATTACTGCTTCCAATGAATTTCTCAATACTGCTCCAACTAGACATTAATCAATGAATATCTCAGCTGTTAGATAAACGATCCAAGTATTCAATTAATGTAGTCTTAAAACTTTTGGTGACAGACTGATAGGATGTATCAAGCCTGATGAAATCATGCTTATCAGGCCTATTAACTTGTCCTAAACATGACCTAAATATATAGAGCACTGGTCACAATCTTCACAACTATTGGAAGTTAATACTTCCTCCGTTCTTATTTAGTTGCAACATTTTCAAATATTAACAACTATGTGAATTTAATATTTCACAACTAGAAGAATGCTTTTAAGAATGTTTTGAAATATTTGCAATATTAACCTAGGGTAACTTTTCCATCATAAAACCACTTTTCTCTAAACATCTAATAATAAATAACACATTTATCTATTCACCTATTAATAAAATACTTCATTTCCGCCTTTACCCAACGTTGCAACTAAAAAAACTAAATAAACGGAGGAAGTATGATCCTAGCCAAGGCACATTAAAATTCACCTGTACATTACGTCGAACATCTCGTCGGCAAGCTTCTTCAACCTCTCATCAAACGTATTAACCCTCTTGTTCTTGGCCCGCAAAATTGGGTTTGGATACAACACAATCTCAAGGGCACCGTCAAATGACAGATCCTCCGCTACAAAAAAATAAACAGCAAAAAAAGTACAATCAATCTCACGTCCAAAATTTTAAAGGATACTCAGCAGCATCCAAAATTCAAGAAGCGTAAATGAATAATTTTATCTTTTACTAGCGGATTCTACACTTACAAGACGCAAATGCTCCTTCTTTCGCCATGGAAGAAAAGCCTCGCCTAGCCTGAGAATAAATCGGCTGCACAGAAAGTTTACACCTGTTGGGAGATGAAGCAAACAAACCGGACGAAGTGAATCGCCGAATATGGCGGAAACTTGAGTAGAGAAGCGGCTTCCGGTGGTGGTCAAGGAGGAGTTTGTGAGCGAGTGTGGCGGAATGATGGAGGAAAGCCGCGGAAACCATGGCCGCACAGCGCAAGGATGACGCGCAGATGGCGTGCGTGATTTTAAAACCTTCCCAGAAAAGGAAAAATATTAAGGGTTGTTTTGGCAAATAATTGATAGTTATTAAAATGACAATTAAAAATATAAATATTTTTATTATTTATTAATTATAATATAACATTTTTTTGTACCAAAAAAATTGTGAATCATTATTCACAGCCCCAAATCAATTTCCATCGCCCCATGTCATTTCTCTAAGAGCTCATTTCAAAAAAATTATCTCTCTAAAATTTTGTTTTGGGGGCCGATCGATCAAAGTTGAAAAATGACTTAAAAAACCCATAAAATATGACGGTTGACGAATTATAAGTATTAGAAGACTCGGAAGAGGTAAATATTACGCAAAATCTGAAGAAAAAATGAGTTAAAATTGAATTAAACGAACTCAGCCAACGTACGCGGACGAAGCATATGTGTGGCCGAACAACATGTGCGCCCGCACCAATTGTTCTTCGTCCTCACTAATGGTGCAGGCGCACATGTTGTGCTACCACACCATTGGTTGGACGCAGAAATACTTCGTCCACAGACCACTGGTTGGACGAAGCATATGTGCGCTCGCACCATTGGTGTGGCCGAACAACATGTGTGTCCGCGTACGCGGGCTGGGTTCGTTTAATCCAATTTTAAGTCATTTTTTCTTCAGATTTTGTGTAATATTTACCTCTTCTGAGTCTTCTAATGCTTATAATTCGTCAACCGTCATATTTTACGGGTTTTTTAAGTCATTTTTTAACTTTAATCGATCGGCCCCAGAGCAAAATTTTAGAGAGATAATTTTTTTAAAGTGAGTTCTTAGAGAGATGACATCATGAGGCGGTGAAAATTGATTTGAGGGTGGTGAATAGTGATACCCAAAAATTTAGGGGTGGACAGGTTGGGTTCGTCCGGGTTAATCAGGTCGGGAAGGACCTGTCGGGTTTCAAATTTTCATAGCCAAAACCGACCCGATGAGGTCGGGTATCCACCTTATTATTATTATTATTATTTATATGAACTTTCCACTTCCAGTTTCCAGTCTGCTTATACCTGTTCAGATTTCAGAATACAGCAGAATCTAGCAGCAGCCAGCATGCATATATGACGTACCTGTTCTGCTGTTCATAATTCACTCAATTCAGATTGGGATTACAGCAGCCTCTAACAGCATTTTGCAGTCTGCATATAGCCAATTAGCCATATCCCATATACAATCCAAATTCCATAATCCATAGTTCCATTCCATGCAATCCAAATGCACATAAAATCCATACGATTAAATTAACAATCCAAACAGCAATATACAACAAGGCAGCAGTAGCAATCAAATTCATACAAATATACAATGATACAAACACAATCCAATTCCATGCAAATATACAATCCTTTTTCATAGACCATAGTCCATACATACAATATAGATTCTTCATTCTTGCACTAAATAATTTCAGTATTTCGTAGAGTCGGGGACAGCTCACAGCCCGGGCCAATTTCAAAAAATAACTTCACAAAGAAAATAAGTAATTACGCACCTGCAATGCACCGCAGTGGGCCGGGCGGCGACTGTGAGATTTGGGGCTGGGCAACTACACCGTGCCGACTGCGCGATTTGGGGCTGGGCGACAGCACCGCGGCGGCGACTGGGCAATTTGGTCGATTACGCCGGGCGAGGGTTAGCTAGGGCCTAGGGGTGTGGCAGAATCGGTGGGTTTCAGACAAAGAGGGGCCGAGGGCCGACTCGTATATGGAATATTGAAGAACATACAATGGCACTTGAAGTTGAAGTCTGGAAGAAGGCCGAAGCATCTAACGCTTGAACTCTGAAGAACGAAGAACGAATGGAACGAGTACTGGGGTCTCGGGTTGGGAAATCCAATTTACAAATTACAAATTACAAATAATGGGTTATTGGGTTATGTGACTTGGTACCCGACGGTTTTGTGGGGTCCAATATCAAGACCCGACACCTGACCGGATTTCTTCTGTTGAGTTCGGGCCCGAACCCAATTTAACATAGCAAAACAGTAACAATTAATGTCACGCATTAAATTACTAAACATTATGTAAAAATTGAAAAAAATTACATTAATGTCCTTAATGAATTTCAATTTAAATTTTATAAATATCACTCAAAAATTTAATGTCACATGATTTATATAAAATGACATAATTACCCTTAATATAATTTTATATACAATTTATAAAAAAAAGTTCGTATAATTTATGAATAAAATTACACAAGAAATTAAAAACGTTGTCAACATGACTAAAAACGTCTACGTTATTTATTTGACATAGTCGCCACAAAACCATATACACCATAGTATGTCGAATACTTGACATCTGCTTGGATGTTAATCTTTCAATACTTTATTGCCTATAAATAGATTCAAGATCAACACATTTCGCATGAAGATTGGGAGAAATAAAATCAAGATCTTCATCTATAAATTTAAATCACGGGTCAGCAACTTTGCTTCATTTTCTATTGCTCGAACGAAATGCAAATGACATGGGTTGTCTTGTAAAAATTGTTGTCATAATCACATGAAAATGTTATTATTCACACCTACAACATTAACGAGCATAAATTAAATATAACAATGCGCATAGTAATACGCCCACAAAAAGAAATTAAGTTCTTAGTCATACCACATATTTTTTAATGACAAATAAAATAATAGATAAGACACACCATCTACTTTTCAATAACAAATAAAATGAAATGAAGAAATGGTATATTAGAACAATATACTTCTAGGTAGAAATGAGGTAAATACATATAATGTATAGTGGAATTGGGGTCTTAAATGAAAAGCATCACTATAACTAATCCCAACAAGTGATCACATAAATAGCCATATCAAAAGAGAGTATCCATGACTTCATATCGAGAACCAAACGCATGAAGGTGTTCTGTCTACTCAAGTAATCGAATCACTATTCTGATTGCAGAGTAGATGAATTCATCCCTATAAAACAGTGAGTTTTCATTTTGATTAACCAAAAGACACATCTAGAAATTCTATGTCAACTGAAGAAAGTAAATTCAAACAACGTAAATACTCCATGAAAATGTTCTCCATGTTGATCCAAAAAGCAAAATAAATTCTGATGAAACTCCAGCCCTAACAAAGTGTTTGTTTGGTAACAGCATTTAACATTTAAACTTAATGGTTCAGCACTTAATCCATTAAGTTGATTTAATAACCGTAATTGAATCACTTAATTGATTGAGTGAGTTTTAATCTAAAGAGTAAAATAGAGTACAGAATTAAGTGATTTGATCTTCACTTATTACTACTTAATCAAACCGACTGTAATACCCGGTGTTACTGTACAGAAATTAAGAAAAATAAATAAATATTATTATTTATTTATTTTGGTGGAAAAAGGAAATATTAAAAGGAATTGGGGCCAAAGTGAGGTTTTTAAAAAAACTTTTGGGGTCAAAATCAGAAAAACAAAAAGTTTGGGGCAGATTTGGAAGGAAGAGAAAGTTTTGGACTTGATTGAATTAAAAGGGAAACTGGAGGGACTAAATTGCAATTGTGCTATTGTTGATTTCAATTAATTGAAATCAGAAGCAGAGAAGACAGAATCAGAACGCAGTGTTGCGTTTTTCTCCTCTTCCAGTCGCGTCTTTTGTTCTTTCTCGCATGGTCGTGTTTTTCTTTTCCTCTTCATCGAGGTTTCGCCTCACCACCCGTCGCGTTCTTTTCTCACCCTCCGTTGCGATATCGCGTTTTGGCCTCACGCGTGAAACTGCGAGCAATCGCGATTTGGCCACTGGTGTCGTGATTTTGGGGCTGTGATGTCGCGATTTTAAGGTTAAGGGTTTGAGATGGCCTATATAAGGCAACTCCCTTACCTTTAGCTCAATAATTGCTGGATTGTGGAACCGGGTGTTGTTTCTTCTCGGCCGAAGGTAATTTCTCAAACCCTAGGTTTTTGCGATTTGGGGGTTTGATGAAATTGATGTTGTTATTGAGTTCCTATGACGATTCTAGATGAATATGGGGATTTGGATGTTGTTGGGTGTTTGATTTGGTGGTCCGATGATGTTAAGGGTTGCGGATTTTAGGTCTGTCAATTGTTGGCTGAGTCGTCTCTGTTTCTGTCTGTCCAGTTTGGTTTTGGTTTTGGGTGTTTGGATTTTGAAATGCCCGATGAAAAGTCATGGTGTGACCGAGGGCTTTGGGGTGTAAGATCCAAACCTCGAGCCTCTCCAATCTCTATTGGTTTGGAGGTTGAGTGTAAAGGATTGAGAAGTGGTTGTTGCATGTTGTGTCCCGTTTCTGGTTGCTGGTTCAGTTTCTGTTTAGATCTCAGTGTTACAGTTTGGTCCAATCTTCAGTTTAGTGTTGCATTCTCGGTTTTGTTCTTGTTTGTTCAATTCCAGTGTTCTGTTTCAGTTGCGCAGTCTGTTTCAGTTTGGCTCTGTCTCTGGTTCAGTTTGGTTGTTTGTGGAATTGAATCCAATGTCCTTAATTTCCCCCTCACGGCTTGATGCTAGATGTTGGGTTGGAGATTTTGAAATTGGAAATTTGGGCATGCCGATGGCGATAAGGATCGAGACTGATCCGAGGCTCCAAAATTGTCATTTTTGGTCCAGTCATGATTCAGTTTTGGTATTGGGATTTCTGGGCAGTTTCTTGGTGTCCTTCATGTATTCATCCTGTTCATCATTGCCTTCAAAGTTGTTCTTGGTGAATGGGTGTTTGATCCATGAAATTAATTGTATGGGAAAGTGGACTGTTTTTGGCCTTGACATTGCTAGTGGGTTGTGAGATTAAAATTGGGCCTGGACAATTAATGTTTCAGAATTCAGAATACGGAAAGACGGTACAGTGGGCTGGGGATTAATTAATTAATTGGGCCGGATCCATTGATTTAATTAATTAGTCCAGAAATTAGAATTTGGGCCGAGGCAGTTGGGCTTGAGATTGAAATTGAATTAATTGCCTTGGACCGTGAACTGTTAGGCCGGCTGGTTGGGCTTGGGTTTGAGATTAATTGATTGGTCTGTTGGACTGTTATGGATTGGACTTAAACCTAATTAATTAATTTAATTGGGTGATTAAGGATTAATGAAACATTAATTAATTACAACAATTCATTAAATGTTTCCTGCGATGATGAGATGAGAGGTATGGACAAGTGATCTCGATTGCAGATACTACACTTGAAACTTCTGAGCAGTCCAATAAAACTGGAAATGATTGGAAAATAATAATCTAAGGGATTATTAATTTAATTGTTAAAGTAATAATTAAATTGAGCATTTTGAGTTGGATAATTGATTCAAGAAAATTGATGTCAGTTTATTCTGGTTCAAGGTATTGACGATCAATCCGGACAGTGGGATTCAGTTTCAGTTAGAGAATCAGAAGAATGTTGATAACGGTAAGGACGTTCACCGGACACCCATAAGTCCCAAATGTGATAACCTAGGCCCTATAATATTTCATTGTAGGCCTAGAAATTATTTGTTCTTACCGAATTTATATTTTGCATTTAATTAATTAATATATTAAATTTAAAATGCATGAATGGTTGATTATTCAATTAAATTATTTTAATTGGATGTTGTTATGTGAAATTATATGTTTGAATGCTCCTACGTCATTTATTATGTTATATCCATTCAATGAATCGATTATGGAATTGGATTTGTATGAAACTTGGTTAAAGCCTATCAGTGATCGAGCAAGTGACGTCTATCTCTTGCTTTACACTGAAATGAGTCAATTCAAAAAGTGGAAATTTATTTTCACAAGTAAATGAATTAATGCATTGCATTAAATGGTTAATCACGTACAGTGAAAGATAGAGTGGTGACCCATTTTATATTATGTTTCCTGTGGGTTGATCCCCATAGGACTTTTAAGCCACCATCCTGGAAGTTTCGACTTTCAATCTTGCCACTGTTCCACTCCTTGGTGTCGATCCCTCAACGGAGGTTTACCGGTAAATTTAGGGATAGAGAAGGAGAAGGTGTCGGTGGATCCCGCCCCATTTTCCTATTTTAATACTTGAGAAGGTGTCTGTAGATCCCGCCCTTTTTTCTAATTTAATGCTGGAGATGGTGTCGGTGGATCCCGCCCCCTCTTCTAGTTAAATGCTTTGGTGTACGGTTCCGGCACGGGTGATCCCTACTGTGCCTGCATCTCTGCATAAGTTGTGTTCATGTGCAATGGCCGGCGGGTGGACCCTGCTGTTGCACCCGTTTGGTCGTCTTTACTCTATAATGTTGATTGTGGATACATTTAACTGTTTTGTATTGTTATTTGCATGAAGAGATATGTTATCATGTTTTGCTCTGGGATTGCATTCGTGTCGAATGATGACGGTATGGTCTTATTATGCATTGTTGTTGCATTACGATTTGGTTTCTAAAACCCTGAAACACTTCACATTTGTTGAGCTCGCGGTCTGGACCATCCCAATCACATCACCCTGAGCAATGCCCTTGTACTAAGCATGCGAAGGGTGATTCTATGTCCGCGCGGTAGCCTCACTGTGGATGTGCCTAGGGTGATTGGTTTTACAAACTTGCATTGGTTTATGCATTCTCAAAAAGGATTTGAAACCCGTCAAGTAAACGTATTGGAGACGTTCTTGACGCGGCTCATTGTGCATGCATGTTTGCATTGCATGTATTGATTGTGTATGTTCCTTACGTAGTCGTTTCGACTAACGGTGCTAGTTGCATCTCGCAGGTGACCAGGGCCGGAGGATATACCTCCTGGTCGGTGAGCATACGGGATGGGGTTCGACCCCATGGGCTTTGGTGAGAATAGAGCGAACATATTCTTAACTGTTCTGTGCGCTTTACATTTCAGTTATTAATTATGTTCTGAACTTTATGCCTCATAAATATCATTTTATTTATCGGCTTGTATTAAATAGCTGAATCCCGGACGTGGGATGTTCTTTTGCATTTTGACATTGTAAATGTTCTGCCTGTAATGGAATATAGGTATTATTTTGCATGACTTGGGTGACTGACTGTTTTTAAGTTTTAATAGTGAGCTATGATCAGAGGGGACACGTTTCCTGAAATCCAGCGTACTCTGATAGGATTAGATGATTTGGTTAAGTTTGAGCACCAAGCTTAATAACGATTAGGCGTAGAATCCGAGGAAAGTTAGTTGTGGCGGTGACGTGACCAATTGTGGAAAATCGAGGCGTTACACTGACTTCCAATAATTTTTATTAAATTAAAAATAATTTTATTATCATTATTATTCGTTTTAAAATTAAATAATAAGTATTCATATCAGCCACTTAATAATTTTAACTTCAAACATCAGATTCAGACATCATTCAGTTTTATCAAACAGCTCATAAGTTAGGGATTTATTTTGCCATTCACCCACTCATAAATTACAAAGCCATCTGCTCTTTAGTTAACAACTAGAATACTCTCACGAATATGAAACCACTAGCCAAAGTAGCTACATAGAGTTTTCTCCTTTCACGTCATAAATACTATAATTAGGGGCGAGCATGGTGCAATTTTAGCACCAAACCACGCAAACCTGCAAAATTACGATTTGAAAAAATTTCAAATCAAACCAAACCAAGTCGTATTATTACAGTTTGATCTGGTTTGTTTTACGGTTTATAATTAAAAAGAAATTAAATAATGTTAAGGTTTAGTAATTGAAATATAATTAAGAATGAGTTTTTTTGAAGGGGTCAAATGGAAGTAGCTTATTTCCACTTAATGATCGACTTGATAATCTATATTATAATTGTAAGAATTTCAATATATTCTATTGGTTCGATTATGCTACATTATATAATATTTTAAATAGCATATTTTTATTTAAAAATTATATAATTAAATACTATGGTTTATGATTGAAAAACCGTAATCTAATTTTCAAACTATAAATCAAATCGGTTAAAAAAAATTCAAATCAAACCATAAAGTTTCAAATTATAAACTAGACCAAACTGTAAAAAAAAATAGTTTGGTCCGACTTGATTTACGGTTTAGACCGTATTTTGCTCACCCCTAACTATAATTCCTATAAGCCAACTATATGTAAGGTGGATCGACTGCATAGGTAATAAAATCACATGTTGGCTCCAGATATAAATTGACATGTAAAATATTTTCAAGCAGCTAGTATAACATGCCGATGGGAAAAAATATTCATTTGGTAATATAATTATGTATTGAAACACATTTGGTAAACTATGTATCGAAAAACTTCATTTGGCCTATTAACTTACTACTTTTGAGTTTGAATGATCATTTTTTTAACTTAATGTCCCAATTAACACCTTAATCACCACATGACAGCGGAATTAACAAATATGTGCCACGTGGACATCACATGTATACTAGATGTATGCCATGTGAATTAACGGGGACCGGACTAGTAAATGAGGTCTTACCCGCGAACCCTACCGCCCATTAAGTTTGATAGATTTTGCCCATTTAGTCCAATTTAATATTATGCAGTCCACATCACAAAATTTGACAGATTTGACCCAGATATTTAATTCTATGTAGCCCATAGTGAAAAATATATAAACGAGTTTACAAGCCCAGAATGAATATGAATTATATAGCATGAAATCTTAGTCTCTAATTAAAATGCCTAAGTGGTCATATAATTTATAATTATTTAATACTATGATGTCGGGTCGAGTTAGATACAATATACACTACCCGGGTCTTATTTTAATATATTCATACTATACTCTTATTCATTTAACTCGACCTATACCTAACCCATTTACCTCAGGTTAGGTTCGGATTCAGGTCCTACCCTTACCCATTGTCATCCCTAAATAAATTTATATTGCATGTTGGGAAAAACAAACATATTAGTTTTAGTACTTAATACATTACCTTACCACTGAATTATATTTTTTTCATTTATTTCATAAGATTAGTGCTATAATAATTATTAATATACCTATAAAATTTATAATTTGACATACCCATAAGAGTGTAGATCATACACTTGATAATAATTTAGAAAATAATTTGAAATATTTCTATTTATATAAAATTATATTTCATTTGCTATTAATTACATTCTCTTCTATCTTTTATTATTATTAAACTTATATTATTATAAATATAAATTATAATTAAGCCGTCGATTGCATGTGCATACCACTAGATATCAAAAGAGTATATCCCAAATGACACACATCAATATCATGAAGAAAGCGCTTACTAAATTCGTGATTAAATAATTAAGTTTTTAATCAAAGCAGCAGCAAAACCACCACCAGAAAAAGAAAAGAAAAGAAATTCGATACGCGTATGCAAAATTTTGTGGCTGAAATTCTAGATTAATTTGAAATTAAATCCCACTTAATTGGTTCAATTTTAAGCCACAAAATATGATCTGTGACCACCAAAGGATCAAACCACTATTAATGTGGCGGTTTTTTTTTTTTTTTTTTTTTTTT
>MAYD01573306.1:0-10381 GCA_001909325.1 Ruellia speciosa
TTGATTATTCAAAATCCACCTCCTAGCTTTTTCATGCTATATCTCTGGACTTCTATACTGAGTCATTAAGTGAAATAAGGTCAAATGAGGCCATGTGTCCTATACATACACGAATAAACTAAAAAATAACCGATTCAACCTCCGCGGTATTTCACGTGGTATCCCGATACCGCGGCCCAAAATCACGGGCCCTAATTTGGTGATGTTCAAATGAAGCTCTAAATCTCAAGTGCAATAGTACAAGAATTACCTCAATATACTAATCGAGTGAGAAGATGCGTGCCAATCTTCGTTCTTATGTACTCGTGTCACCCACTACACGGGGTCCCTGAGTCACAGAATGATAAGAATAGGATCTAAGGCTCAATTTTTACGGGGTATTAGATCCTCACCCCCTTAAGAACATTTCGTCTCCGAAATAAAATCAGAGGAAAGATCTAAATACCTCAAGCTAAGGTCGCAGATCTAAGTTAGGGTATTTTGTGAGCAATTTCCCGCGTGGCATCTTCCTGACCGTGTCGGGGCCACAACACTTTTACCATCGGCACACTACGACGTCGTAACTCTCGAACTTGCGTGTCTAGAACATGGATCGGAACCTCGTCATACTCTAAGTTGGGTCGAAACTCTATAGCATTAGGGACAACTACTTTGGAAGGATCAGAAACAAAACGACGGAGCTGGGAAATGTGAAATACGCCGTGAACTCCAGCCAACTCATCCGGAAGAGCTAACCGATAGGCGACTTTCCCTATGCACTCAATGATCTCATACGGCCCTATATAACGCGGACTCAACTTTCGACAAATGCCAAATCTCTTCACTCCCTTCGTGGGAGATACTCGTAACAAAACACAGTCCCTGGGCTAAACTCCCATTGTTGTCGATGCATGTCCGCATAACTCCTCTACTGAACCTGGGCCTCCCTCATCATATCCTGAATCAATCTGACCTACTGAGTGGTGTCCTCTATCAAATCTGGACCCACAATAACTCGCTCGGAATAGTCATTCCAACATAACGGAGTTTGACACCTACGTCCGTATAACGCCTCAGAAGGAGCCATCTGAATACTAGAGTGGTAACTATTGTTGTGCGAAAACTCGACCAACGGCAACCAATCATCCCACGGCCCTTGGAAGTCCAAGATACAAGCCTTGAGCATATCTTCTAAAGTCTGAATCGTGCGCTCTGTCTACCCATCCGACATGGAATGCCATGCTGTACTCATGCTGATACGCGTACCAAAAGCATCCTGAACCTTCTCCCAAAATCTCGACAAGAACTGGAGTCTCAATCTGACACTATATCTCTCGGAATCCCAAAACGAGTGACGTCATGTCGAACGTACGCCTGGGCTAGAATAAGTCAACCTCATGGGTATAAACACATCACTCTTCGTCAACCGATCTACTACTACCCAAATCGTATCACATCCCTGCCGAGTGCGTGGAAGTCCCGTCACAAAATCCATCGCTACAGACTCCCACTTCTAGCCTGGCACTGGTAGTGGCTGCATTAACCCTATCGAACGCATAAGCTCAGCTTTCACTCTCTGACAAGTCTCACATCTAGCTACATAGTCTGCAACCTCTCTCATCATATTTGGCCACCAAAACGTCTGTCGAATATCTTTGTACATCTTTGTAGCCCTTGGGAGTATGGAATAAACGGTACTGTGAGCATCCTGTAAAATACGAGTCCTCAACTCTGGTCGACTCAACGAAACACAATATCGGTCTCGCATACGTAGCACCCCTAAATCGTCTACCTGGAAAGTCCGTGTTTGCCCCATCTCTACTCGGTGCCTCAACTCCTGGATTCGATCGTCCTGTCTCTGTTGCTCGGCGACCTCCTCTAGTACGAAAGGTACAACTGTCATCGCCCCTAAACACTCTCGAGTCCCCCCGTGAGTAACAACCTCGACTTCTGCTCGATGCAACTCCTGTAACATCCTCGATGATATGATAATCGTGTCAAGTCTAGTCCTCTTCCTACTTAATGCATTCGCCATCGTGTTCTCCTTCCCCTCCTGGTATAAAATCTCCAAGTCATGGTCTGCTACTAACTCCAACCATCTACACTGTCTCTTGTTTAGTTCTCACTGTGTGAATAGGTACTTTAGATTCTTGTGATCGGTGTAAACCCTACAAACTGAACCGTACATATAATGTCACCAAATCTTGAGTGCATGAATCACTGTCATCATCTCTAAGTCATGCACCAGATAATTCTACTCATGCGGCTTTAACTATCTTGAGGCATATGCAATCATGTGACCTTTCTGCATCAGGACACATCACAATCCCAACTGTGAAGCATCAGTATGCACATTGTACTAACCTGAATCATCTGGTAGTACTAAGATCAGGGCTTCTGTCAATCTTTGTTTCAATTCCTGAAAGGTTGACTCACACTCTGCAGACCAGTGAAATCTGACATCCTTCCGTAAGAACTGAGTCAAAGGTCTAGCTATACTCGAGAAGTGTTGGATAAAACATCGATAGTACCCTACGAGCCCTAAAAAGCAATGAACCTCAGATACATCCTCCGGAGCTATCCAGCTAACCACAACTTCTACCTTAGCGGGGTCTACTGCCACACCTTCTATCGAACTCACATGCCCCAGGAAGAAGACTCGATCTAACCAGAAATCACATTTCGAGAGCTTAGCGTAAAGCTGATGCTCCCGTAAGACAGTCAGAATAGATCTCACGTGCACCTCGTGAACCTGAGGTGTAGGCGAGTATATGAGAATATCATCAATGAAGATGACCACAAGGTGATCTAAGAAAGGGAGAAACACACGATGCATCCGATCCATGAAGATAGCATGAGCATTGGTGAGGTCAAATGGCGTCACAGTAAACTGGAAATGGCCATAGTGAGTACGAAAAGCTGTGACCGGATGGTCAGACTCGGCCATACGGATCTGATGATAACCAGAACGTAAGTCAATCTTAGAGAAAATTGTCGCACCCCTCAACTGATCGAATAAATCCTCTATCCAGGGTAAATGGGTACTTGTTCTTCATAGTCAACTGATTCAGTCATCGGTAATCTATACACAAACGCAAACTCCCATCTTTCTTCCGAATGAACAAGACTGAAGCACCCCACGATGAGGTACTCGGCTGAATATAACCTTTCTCTAGCAAATCCTGTAACTGAACATGTAATTCCTTTAAATCTGTGGGGGCCATAAGGTAGGGCACCTTCGATACCGGCTGAGCACCCTGTACCAGATCAATCGTAAAATCAACCTCACGCGGTGTGGGTAAACCCGGAATCTCATCAGGAATAACATCAGCGAATTCAGAAACTACTGGAATCCTATCAATACTAGGATCTACCCTCCCCAATTCCAAATCCTCACACAAGTGTACAGGATAACCCTTCCTAATCAATGTCACAAAGGAAATAACAGGTATGACCTAAATATTAGGCTGACGGGGAATGGGACGAAATGAAACATACGTACCTCTATCGTGAAAGGAAACATGTGGGATACCGCAATCGATTCGAGCCTGGTGGGGTCCTAACCAATACATACCTAGAATAACGTCAAACTCACTCAAGTTCAAAGCAACCAAGTCAGCAGAAAAGGTGTGCACTCCAATCACTAACGGTACATGTAATGCCCCGTATTCCGAAGCCTAGAATTTCAGAGCCTAGAACCTTAGATTTGTCGTTCTGTGACTCCAGGACCCCGTTTCAAGCGCGAGATGTGTAGATAGCAAGGATTTTCGAGTGTATCTCCTTGACCACTTCGCATCTTTGGATGATTCTTGCACTATTGGACTACCTGGACTGAGAGCATCATTTGAGCATGGCCTGATTGGGGACCGCAGTCGGGGGGTGCGGTCGAGGTCGACCGCGGGAATGACCGCGGGTGAGTGGACCGGCAATTTTTGAGTTATAGCTGGTGGGGCACATGTAACTTGGCTCATTTTCCACACGTTCACTCTCACACTTCAGATTAGTGCTTAGAAAATCTAGAGAGAGGACATGAACAAGCAAGTAGCTTGTTTTGAATGAGCAAGGAGCTCACTTGAAGCTCAATTTTCTTCATCTTGGAGGGGGAATTTGGACTAGCTCATTTCAGGTAATTTTGTAGATCATGCATGGTACTACAAGACCCATGGTTTACTTTTTCAGTTTGAGGTTCGGATCGTCAAGTTATGAGTCTCTAAAGTTGGAAGAAAGTTATGTTCGCAGATTTTGAATAAACAGGGAGCTGACTTTGAGGATGATTTTGGGCATCTTGCAGTGGGAATTTGAGGTTAGTGTCTTCAGTGGACTTCTATACTCCTTTTCTAGTTTCTAAAACATCTTTTGGATTTCTAATTGGATGAGAATTCGGTAGGCTTCATTGAACCTGGCTGCTTCTTCAAGGTGTTCTAGGGTTTCTTCCACTTCTTCCACTTGATTCAACCAAGCTACTGTACCAGGCAAGGGGTCTTTTATTGCATTTAGGCTTGTTTTAGGATGTTTAGAAGATCTGGAAACTTGCATCATTTTCAGAGGCTCGGGTTGAACCGCAGTCGAGCCCGCGGGAGAATCAGTTTTGCTGGAAATTGGATTTTCTGATTTTTCATGCACTTGTGTTGCTTCTCTTAGGTTGATTGAACCTAGGACTTGAGATAACTAGGTTGTTACTGGATGTATGCTATTGACGTTACCTCTTTTGAATCACGTACGCGCGTTATAACGTAGATTGCGTAGGCGAACCTACTGACTTCAGGTGAATTGATTTTAACGTATAAACCGGGGTGTGTTTTAAACCTTTGGCCCGTTTGGCCTTCTGGTGTGTTGGGTGTTGACGTTCTTTTGGCCCGTTTGGCCACGGTTTCGATGAGATTTGTGAAAATGCCCCGTTTGGGCAATATTTTCGGGTATGTGTTGATTTGATACGTTGATGATGATAGATCTTGGTTCGACCTGATCGGCTGGTTTGATTATGGGTTATGTGGTTTATTGATGTTATTGATGCTGGTTTTGATTTTTGCCGGTTGGGGGAGGCCCTGACGATTGGGCTTGATTGATGTTATAGCTCGAGATTGACCTCTTGCATATGGTTTTAAATGGTGATAAACCTCTGGGGATGATTTGGCATGTGTGCGTATTTTCTTATGGTACTAACCTCTGATGTGTGCATTGTAAACCCAGAGTGGTTTTCTCGGTATGTGCTGGTATGGTTACTGAATTCTGTGCGTGTGCTTGATCAGGCCCGTATGTGGTATACGTGGTTCCCTTGTGATTGATCGGGTCTTGAGCTGGCCGAGAACGCGCTTCTTTATTGTAGAGTTTGCCCCTATGATATGGAAGGGTCTTGAGCGGGCCAAGAACGAGCTCCTTTATTGTTAGTCGCGCGATAGGCATCTTCTGTGTTACATTTAGGTTAGATAGGTGGACGTTAGGATTCATGCATCACGTGCATTGCATTTCATTCTTTACAACTGTTAACCGAACACCTGGTATGGGACGGGTGAGTTGGTTAACGGTGTCGCTTTCCTTTACTGCTTTATATATACCTTGTTATTGTGATTGCTACTGTACGTGGGGGATCCCTTGCTCAGCGGTGGCTGACCCCCTTGTGTTATCCTTTCAGGTATGGATGATCAGCATGATTAGATCTGGGATGGGCTGAGAGAACCGTAGTTAGGGTCGTCTGTTGCGTTGTTGGTGTGTATTTTGGCTATGTGTTTTGGATCATAGTTTTATTTCTCGCTAGTAGGCGGTGGACGTGCGTTGTTATTTTAGTTATGTTTATGTTGGTGTGTGACTGGCTATGTGAATTCAGCTATGTATCTATGTGATTAATGCTTTCCTTATCTGAAAATACTTAATTCCAGAATTGGGAATCATATGTGCTTACGTGTCTATATGTTTGAGTTGTATCTGCCTTATGTTGGTGAGTCTAGATTATCTGGCCACTAGTCTAGGTTAGCCAATACAGCGTGGAGCACCACTGGGAATAGTGGGGGCGTTACAGTACAGCTCACAAAATCCGTCGACTCTCGATTAAACCCCTCGAAGGTAGCGATACTATAAGATGATAAAGGTCTACTGGTCCCAAATGATGGGCCATATAAAATCGCTCCGAAATAAACGAATGAGATGCACCCGAAACAAACAAAACAAAAGCAGGGTAGGATGCTAAAGTAATGGTACCTGTCACAACATCTCGATGCTGATATGCCTCCTCGGAACCCATCACATTCAGGCGAGCGCCTCGTGTATCCTCTCCCCTCTGTACTGTTTGTCCTCGAAAACCCTCTCCCCGAATTTGTCCTCTGGGCTATCCTCGACTCTGAGCTTGATCACGTAAAAATCTTGGGCACTTCGGCTACCTATGTCCATACTCCCAACAATAAAAGCACCGGGACCCCTGGGACTGCCCTTCAGCACCTCGGCCTCCGGTCGCTGAAGATCCTGCACTCGAACTCGCAACCAATGTCGGGCAATCCTGTCTGAGATGGCCCAACCCTGACACTGATAACACTGAACATCCCGTCTGCCTCGGCCTCCACTACCTGAATCTTGTCGCTACGACGATGCTCCACCGACTCTACCTCCTCCTCTACCAGTGTTCTGGCGTCGCTGTCCCTGAAATTCACGACTATCTCCACGCCCGGTCCGCCTCTATCTTCCTTACCCTTCCTCATCCGCTCAAAGTACATCTGTCGCTCTCGTTCAGTCTGCTTTGTAAATAAAGCACGCTCATACGGCTCCTGTAACGTGGTACTCCCCAATTAAAATCTCACGATAGGGTGCAGTCCCTCCTCAAGTTTCCTCACCTTCACTCATCATCTGGAACTAGATCTATACCGTGTCTCATCAGCTCGATGAACTGGTGGTAGTAGGTGGTAACACTCATATCGTCGGCTTGGATAAATGCATGAAACTCTCGCGCTTAGCAGTGCCGAATCTAGTTGGATAGAAGTTATCTCCCATTACCTCAACAAACCTATCCCAGTCCTGCTCAGGCTGTATAGTCGGATCAGCTCTCTGCGTCCTCCACCACTGTAAGGCTCTTCCTATCAAGTATCGAGCAACTACCCGAACATATTAATCTCTCAGACATCCGATGGCCTCTAAAATGTCCCGCATACGATAAGACCAATCATCTAGTACAGTCGGGTTAACTTGACCGGTGTAAGTAGGAGGCTGATGTCGTGTCGCCCAATCCGTGTAGTCTACAGACCCAGCTGGAGGGGGGTGCAGGTGGTGCTACGGGTATTGCCTACTGTCTCAATAGTCCCTGAACTACCTCCCACGGATCTACACCAGCTGGATGGGGTGGGTCTGCAGCCCTAGGCTGTTCTTGTCTAGCCTGTTTGCCCTCTCGGGGCGGAGGTATCCCCTCTCTCTCATTAGACGAGTCATGCTCTACGGAAATCTCATCCTTAATCCCTATCTCAAGAGTCACGGGTGGGGTTTCATGGTGTTTACGGGGTCTCCCTCGGCCTCTAGCTCTAGGCACGGCTCTAGGAGGCATCCTAGATTAAGGTATTGTTAGAGGTCAGCGCAGTACCAATCAGTGGTTAGAACAGAATGATAACAACAATAACACCATCAAAAGAATATCATGCAAGAAATAAACGTGTATGCACCCTTCTGCCACACATCTCACTCTTAAGTCTAACCAAGTTTTAAATATATTAAGCCCATATCGGGCTTTGATATCATCTGTAACGCCCCCACCTTCCCAGCGGGTGTGCCACGCCGTATTAGTTAACCTAAACTAGTGACCAATTAATTTAGGCTCACCAGTATAAGGCAGGTATGACTCGAACCACGTAACCAAGTAAATCACATAACGTTCCCAATTTTGGATTAAGTGTTTTCATATAAGAAATCAGTGACACATAAGTTTACGGGACTAGGTTCACGTTGACAAATACATACCATTATCAATACAAAGTAACATCGCATACTCACCTCCTAGTAATAGTACTAATGTACACAAAAGCAGTCAAAAGATCATAAGATAACAGAACCGACAATATCTACACTATCTATAGTCCCCTCGCCCAATCCCCAGTGACTATGCATGATCGTCATCTGTACCTGAAATATATATAAATACACATGGGGGTCAGCAAACGCTAAGCAAGGGGTCCCCCAAAATAGAGTCAGTCATAATAACAGAAAGTAAAGAAAGCGACACCTTTAACCAACTTACCCGTCCCATACCAGGCGTTCGGTTAACAATGAGTAAATAATGTAATGCAAGTGATGCATGCGTCCTAACATACACCTATCTATCCTAAATATAGTACATAAAATGTCTATTGCGCGTCTACCTACGGGGCTTGTTCTCTGGCCCGCCCAAGACCCTTCCCATCGGCCGAGGTATCATCACAATCACAGGGACCGAGTCCCGATCATCATCAGTATCATCAATATCATCAGGGATCGCAACTCCTCACACACAATAAACTATATGGAATCACACGGGTCGAATCACATGCTCACATAAGTCAGTAATCATGCATCACATACCGTAAAGCCGCCTTGGGAATTTGTACCAACTCATGCGTCAGAAAAGTCAGTCTGTAAAGCCCCAGCCGAGCTAGAACTCGCCTGCGCGAGTTTTGGGTGTCCCGCGGTCGGCACCGCGCGGTCCGCAAGGACCATGCCAAGGACCGCGCGGCCTGCTGCTTTTGCAGGCGCGACTCTGTAGCTCCGTAGCAGCTTTAGACTCCTCGGTTTCTTCCCCCACCCCTCCATAATCCGGCTCCCCACCTCATTCACAGCTCTCCTTTCATTTTTTTCTTGTCTTGTAGACCTTGTATGAGCTATTGAGTGTGTGTGAGAGCTTGGAAGCCTTGTGGTGGTGCTTGGGTGTTCAAGGTTCTCTTCCGGTTAGTAAGGTAAGATTTTCCCTCTTTTCCTCTTTATCTTGGTTATGGTTCTTGCTTGGGGTCTTGGAGTTTTGATGTTGTTAGCGAACTAGGGAGCTTGGAGTTGGAGACCTTGGCTTGGAGGTAAGGGTTGTGGTTTGAAACCGGGCTTGGGTTTCGATTCGAAAGATTTCTAAGGTGAGTTCTGGATGTCGTTTTCGTGTCAAATTCCTTAGAACCCGAGTTAGGGGTTGTCTTGTTCATTGACAAATACTTGGATTTCAGGATTTTCGGAAGATTGGGGAACCTTCGAGCTTGGGGAGGTCTTGGACTCACTAGAAATCACCTCTCGTTAAGGCAAGGGTTTTACATTGAGTACAATGTGTGTTCTCCCACCAATCTTGCATGCGAATGTGCATTCCTGGACCCAACGTGCATTCTATTCCGGGCGCTGTCCCTGGAAACCGCGCGCCGGGACCGCGCTTGGCATGGCGTGGCCCTTCTGGACCTCGCGTGGTCCAGAAGGACCGCGCCTCAGACTGCGTGGCTGGCAGAGCGCTACCGTGTGGTTGTTTTGGCTTTTCCATGTTCCCTTGCGTGATTTATGACATTAAACCCTAGGATGGCATGTTAGGGTGAAATGTGAGACTTGAATATTAACAGTCGTGTGAGTAATGGCATGATAAGGAATCGATTTTGGCTTGTGAGATAAGCATGCGAACTTGATGAACTTGAACCTAGGATTGGTTGAATTGTGATAACGAAGGATTTAGGGAGCATGAGAATTAACCTTGCAATAATTACGCTCGTAATGAGGTCTTGCATGAATTGATTGAACTAGCCTAAATATGGTCATTACGAATCATGTGTGGCATTATGGTGCTTGATGTTGTGGATCTATAGGCTAGATGTCAATGCATGCGAACCTAGACGTAGGTTGCTTTGCATGGTTTCATGAGCTGGTATGTGGCTATGGCAAGCCTCGATGAATGATGATTGCATGAACACTGTCTTTTGGGTTGGCGGTAAAGTCTTGTCCCTTCATTGCATTTGGTCGAGCACGATCACATGAGCATTTTCACCATGGGCTTGGCGGTAAAGTCGGTCCATGCATTGCATAATGCCGGTAAAGGCATCCTTCTTATTGTGCCGGTAAAGACACCTCTCACACTATGCCGGTAAAGGTATGTTCCGCCGGTAAAGGCAGGGGCTTTTAGGTAGGCGCCAGCCTAGGCATTTCATTTTGCATGTGCATATGGGGTAGATAGATGTATGTTAGGCCATGCATCATATGCATTTCGTGTATGCTTGTGGTTGAAACACCGGTATGGGAAGGTGTGATGATTTACTTACTTGCTCGTTACTCGCTTCTTTCCTTGTTTACATGCTGTGATTTATCACCTTGTTTCCCTTCTCATGTATACCCTTGCTCAGTACGTCGTACTGATCCCTTGTTTATTTTATAGATCCTCCTGGAGGCGCAGCGGCATGATGGGGGTTGGGTTCCCAAGTGGACTGCATTAGCTAGTGTA
>MAYD01573496.1:0-12838 GCA_001909325.1 Ruellia speciosa
GAACCTATAACATTTTTTCTTTGTAGTTATAATATTTCACTTCAATTCATAGAACATTTCCCTTTTGTATTTATAACACTTTCCCCTTCTATGTATAACATTTCTCTTGAAAAAGTATAAAATTCTTATTTTCAACCTATAACATTGTCTTGTATAGTTTTAATATTTTCCTCCAAACATGTATAACCTTCATTTAAGAATCTTGTAATATTTCTTCTCTGTAAGTATAACATTTGTCTAATGTTGGTATAATATTCCCCTCAAGTCTGTCCGACAAAATTATTTCTGATGAGTTTAAGACAAGCACGAATAAAACTTGACTACACATGGATTCTCTCAGTTTCGATCATACTCACAAAGACGATGTTCTGGACGGGAACGGGAACCCTAGAGCTATACCTTCTTCTTCATCTTCTTCACGGTACCCTCTATTTTCTGTCTGTATTTTTAATGCAGGGGCAATTTTGTATTTCTGTCTATATTGGGAGGGAAATATTCTTTATAATGGGAGGGAAAGAAAAAGAGTAAGGAATGGAGTGCAGTATAAGTACACGAGGAACGGGGACTAAATTGTAACTTTTTTTTACTAACGGTGATTTTAAATTAATTTTCCCTATTTTTTAACTCTACCAATGATTTACCAATTTCATTTTTGGATAATTTTTGGTAGGAATTGATGCATATCAAGCCGAAACAGCAACAATTGCTGGATGTCGCCTTTAATTAATTGTGATCTGCCCAACCACGTGTCTTTGTTCCAAAATTTCACTGTCACATGAAAAATTGAAAGTGTGGGCTTGCTACTTATCATTCCCTGATCGATAAATCTCGCCGCAAATGTTGAATATTAAGCGATCAAAGTTTTGAAATTTGAAGAAATAATAATGCTGCAAAGTGATGCACTAAAGGCATTATGGAATAATGATACATGGACCATGGTTCGATCATTCCACCTACATACGACCCGACCCACAAAATAGATAACGAACTAAAGCCATAAGATTCCGACGGCAATGCAATATGTAATAACATAAACATAAACTCTTATTCTCAACGAGATTAATTCATGCGCTAAGTATACAGCAGATGTGCAGCATTGGCGCCGGATCGAACTACGCGGGCAGTATCAAACGATTGCGGCCTGATTTTCGCGCTGAAGCCTCCCAATTTACCACTCTCATCACGGAAACGTGTCATCGGCGCCAAGGTATAGTCCGTCGTCGTGTCCCTTCTCGCCTTATGTGCTTCGCCGGCGACGCTGACAGCTTTCTGGCTCTTACACCCCGAAAGAATCCCGGGCCGCAATTTGGGGAGTTCTTTGATCATTTTGGAATTGATGATCTGATCCGATCTCCGGGGGGTTTTTTCCGCAGCGGTGAATGATCTGAACTCTTCGGAATCCGATAGGGCGGAGAAATCCGCAGCGCTGGCCGTCACGACGCTCCACTCTATGCTGGCCTCACTCGGCGCGTAGCAAGTAGTTCTCCCCGATGCCTGCCTGGAAAGGAAGGGTTTCCCTTTCGAGATGCTTTCGATCTCAAATAAATCCGAGCTTGCATCGCTGTCGTTGTCATCGTTGTTGTTGGGGATTTTAATGTCTTCGACTGGCCATGACATCAGGTTCAGTTTCTTCTCCAGGGTTAGGCCGTTGCCCCGGTTTTTCTCCAGGGGTTCTACGGTATGATGATTTCCAGGTTTCTCGACGGAATGATCCCTGGATTTATTATCCAAGGAGGAATCATCGATTTCCAGGGAGTTCTTGTCGGCGCAGGAACAGTTACTGCAGCCAATGCTGGCAAGGAAGCCTTTCCTGATGAGCGATTTCCTCGGCTGCAATTTTCTCGAATGGTTATGCAACAACGCGCTTCGGCTGTTGGTGCTGCTGGACTCGGACCGCGCGCTCCTCAGTGTCGAAACTTTAGGCACCACTGGATCTTCATTATTAGGCTCATCTAATTTCTTCTTCTCATCGCTTGGCAAATTCTTGGGGTCAAATTTCGGGACACGATTCAGTCCCTCATTGAAATACTTCTCGGCATCAAAAACATCGATTTCGTGGTCGCCTGTTGAGTTCTTCCCCAGATGGAAAACGTGGTGGTGCTGAGTAGAAACGCCTAATTTGAGTACAAAAGTTTCTTCAGCTCCATTGTCCAAATAGGAGGTGGAGAATGGAGTGGTTTTGACAATTTCAGGAGCACCTTTGATCTTGGATGCTGGTGAAGTGAGTGTTACTACAGACACAGACATTTTTGCGAGTTTTTGTCGTTCAGAAATCAGAAGAAAGAAAAGCAAAGAAAAAGCTATGGAGAGATTAGAGAAGGAAAAGTAACACTGTAAGAGGATAATTTGTTGCTATATATAGAGAAGATGGATTATTGGTTTTCGTACTAATTGATACAATTTCTTTGTGTGTGTTTAACTATAGGAACAGTGGGTGGTTAAAAAAAAAATATTTATTGTTTAAACTTTGAAACTCTAGCCAGCGTTTTGATGCTGATGTGACTTGGGCCTAACCATATGTATCCTTATTTCCTTCCTTGTTGCTTTCTGCTTTCTGTAAACATCAAAAAATTATTGATTATGCACTAAGGGCTCTTGTCATATCTGTTTCATCACTATGATATGAAGAACAGGGGAAAAAAAGGGAATTGGATTTTGCATTTCTAGATTGATCTCACAAGGAGTGAACTACTGGCTGTCTTCCCAACTGGCCATAGTTTCCACCATTGGTGATTCTTGGGGGATCCCGGGAGCTGGGCTTCCGGACGAACGAATGGTGTGGCTTGGTGTGAAGTTGGGGTCCATGGAGCCCCCAAGAATCACCCGCTATCATTACATTCTGCAATGCCTGCATGTGGTCTGAGTGTGTTATCCATTTTTAGAGAGGAAAAAAATGAACACCAGCGACAAGGTCTGCCCTTGTAGCTATTCACCCGTTTGTTCTTCTGCTTGCACCAATGTAGGAAAAATATAGGTCGGGATAGGTGAATTGGGCTATTCTATTCCGACATGAAAATGTGAATCCATAGGTACCGTAAAATTCACACTGGTGCTCGTGGTGTCCAAATAGTTGTTGTCTATAGTATCCTTTAAGTAGTTTCACTCACGCAACAATGTGCATAAAATCGAGGGTAGCAAAATGCGAAGAGTCGCGTTACACCTCAAATCTCTTTTACCTGATTTCCCACGCTTGCGCCAGAAAATAGCCAAAAAAAAGCCCTGAGCTAACGCAGACGGCGCTATTTGGTTCCGTTATCTCGGTATAAAAGCGGACCCGTAATGCACAGTAACCCTTTTCATGTACAGTTACATTTTGAGGGCCACTTCCCCAACCAAACGACTTTTGGCAATGAATTTGAGCCTAGTGTTGTTGTGAATTATGTTTGAGATGACAGATTTGTCTGTTTTTGAACTCTACAGAACCAAAAAAAACCCACTTTCCACTTTTGTTTGCCTCATTTAATTTGTTAACTTTTCTTATAATTTTATTTCCCTTTCAAAGTTGTTTACCCCTTCATAGTGTGTGGGTAGGACTAAGGAATGAACCTCTGTACAAAGTACCAAAGTCCACATTATTACAACTTACCTGGCAGAATTTATGGTTTGGTGCCAATAATTGCTCAGAGACCTACTGATAAGCTCAAGCATTTGTCGGGAAATTCCTCAGCATCAATCCCCTTGTGAAAAGGAAAGGTAATTTCACCATAAAGGGTCTGTCTACTTTTCAGAGCCCACCACATTAAGTTTACTTACACTTGCAATTTTGTAGTAGTAAATTCTCTGTCTCTGTAATTACATTGCCAGAAAAGCTAAGACACACCCCTAAATTATGTGAAGAAATATTTATTCAGTGATCATGTTGTCGGCAGGGAACTAGCCTTGGGAAAATCAAGTAAACTAATTTTCAGTTTTCACTGACTTGGATTTGTTGTTTAGTTTTCTTCAATGGTCAAAACCTACAAAAACCCTGCACTATTTTTAATAGCAAGAATACATCAAACTCAATACGAGCCAAATTCATGAGTTGTGCTCTAAAGTAAGAAACCAAAGAGGATGGACACACCTGTCTGTTTATTACTACACTTCACATTCTCATTTTTGTAAGAGTTGTGAAATTAGGAGTGCTCAAACGATCAATAGAAGTTGGGAGCAATCAAGCCATACAGTAGAGAAGACAGAATTGCTCGAAGTGAACTCATCAAGCAGAGACAAAAGACCTTGATTGGTGATTGAAGGCATCAATCATGGAGTACTCGAGTTGGAAACGCGATCGAGTTGTAGCCCCTTTGAGTTCAAAGCCCCCTCGGGCCAGATGTTCTTGAGCCCTCGAATGACTGAGTTAAAAAGGTCAGGAAAGTAATTAAGACTCCTCGAATCCATCAAGTCGAGCCACGAGCATTGATGCACTCAAAGTTCATTGTTGGACACTTGGATGAATATGGTTGAGCATGTATTGGTTGTTGGGCCGACAAGCTTTGTTCTGGGCTTAGGGGATTTTTTATTACTTTATGTATACCCATTTGATGTAATTGTATTGTTCTACACAAATAGAGTGATTGTGAGGTATGCAGATTGCGTAATTATTATTTTCTCATAGAGGAAAAATCCTAATTTGGTAAGTACCCCAGGCATGGTCAAATTGACAAATTGAGTAACCAAATTTTCGTATTTCTTGTGTATGATTCCTTTTGACTGTCGTGTTTTTTTTTGCGTAACAATTGATATTAGAGCACCCAAGTTGAGTGGAAGTCATCACGATGAGCAAGAAAAATCTCTCGTTGAAAAGTTCGATGGGATCGACTTTGGTTTCTAGAAGATGCAGATTAAGGATTACCTATATGGAAAGGATTTGCACGAGCCTCTAGAAAAGAAGCCAGCAACAATGAAACATGAAGACTGGGTCGTGTTGGACAGAAAGGCGATAGTCGCGATTCACCGGTCTCTTTCGTGGAAAGTGGCGTTCCATACGTCAAAAGTGAAATCAGCCAAGGAGATCTTAGATATTTTAATGAATATGTATGAGAAGCCAACTGTGACGAACAAAGTGCATTTAACGAAGAGAACAAATATAGCCGTCATCTCAACAAATTCAATTTAATCACAACACAATTGTCGTTCGTAAAACTAAAATTGTATGATGAGTTGAAATTAGTTATTTTGTTGTCGTGTCTCCCAGAGAGTTGGGATGGTATTGTCACGCTAGCAAGTTCTTCATCAGAGAAGGAGAAGTTAAAGTTGGATATAGTTAGGGATTTGTTATTGAGCGAATAAGTTTACACGAGGCACAAGGTTTCGGGATTAGTCCTGAGTACAAACAATCAAGGCAGAAGTAATTTTAGGAGGACCAATCAGGGTAAGTTTAAGTCCAGAGGAAAAGTCCGATAGCCTAAGAAGGATTTGAGTCACGCGATTTGTTGGAATTGTGATAAGTCAGGATGTTATCAGAGTCATTACAGAGCATCGAAGAAGGATAAGAAAGACAACAATTCAGCAAACGTTACATTCGAGAAGATAACTAGCTCACTAATTCTCAACATGAGCAGTCCGCTTGAGTCGTGCGTTCTAAATTATGAAGCAACATTCCACTCTTGGCCAATTTCAATATTATGAGATCATACATGTCTAGCGACTTTGGTGTGGTTTACCTTGACGATGAGTCGTTGAAGATTGTTGGAAAAACTAATGTTCAAATTAGAACACCGAGTGGGTGTGAGTGGGGTTGCAAGGAGTAAGACATATTCTAGGATTGAGGAGGAATTTGATCTCGGTAAGGCAACTTGACGATGAAGGTTACACAACAACCTTCAATGAGGAGTCGTGACAGATAGTCAAAGGAGCCTTAGTGGTGGCCCGAGGTAAGGAGTGTACACTGTATATGACCTCGAATACTTATGAAATATCTTTGTTACGTGAGCAGATTTTAGTGCAGAGTTGTGGCATAGTCGACTTAGGCTATGAACAATAATGGGATAAGATTATGTTCCCAATAGCTTCCGGATCTGAAATCAATAGAACTCGATCAATGTGAGGACTGTGCATTCAGGAAATAGAAAATGGTGAGTTTCTCAACTAGCGGCAGAGATCGAGAAAACATAAATTGTAGTTGGTACATAGATCTTTGGGGACCAACGCTGGTGACATTCCTCGATGGAACGTCATATTACATTACGTTTATTGATCTCCACGAGAAAGGTTTGGGTTTATTTCTAAAGCGTAAATTTGATACATTCGAGGCTTTCAGGAAATGGAAAGCTTCGGTCGAGAACGAAATGGGCTGAAAGTTAAATGCCTAATATCTGACAATGGAGAAAAGTATGAACTAGTGGAGTTCAAGATTATTTTGTTGAGAATGGTATTCAAATCGAGAAAACGATACCTAGCACACCTCAGCAGAATGGAGTTTCTAAACACATAAACATGACAATAAACGAGCATGCAAGGTGCATGCAATTGAAATGTGGATTACCGAAAATATTCTGGGCAGATGCCATAAACACCGCAACTTTCTTAATCAATAAAGGACCATCAGTTCCCTTGGATGGTGGCATTTCGAAGAAAGCTTGGAGTGGTAAAGCGGTAACTTTGTTTTTTCCCCGAGTATTGGGATATGTCGCATATGTCATGACGGATGACAGGAGTAAGTTGGATGTGAAATCTATTAAGTGTACGTTTATTGGCTATGGCGCTGACGAGTTTGGATACCAATTTTGGGATGAGAAAAATTGCAGAATCACTCACAGTAGAGACGTCATATTCGATGAATAGGTGATGTACGAGGACGAATTGGGGACATCTGAAATAGACAATCAGAAAAGAGAACCTCAATTTGTGGAGTTGGACATCTTTAACTCGAATGGAAAGAGAGTCGTTCAGGACGAGCAAGTGGCAGTCGAGGCAAAAACAAAACAATCAGCATTTCAGTCAAAACCGATTCAGGGGGAATTGAGTACTCCAGTAGTTCCAGTCAAGAGATCTCAAAGACAACAACCACCAGAGAGGTACTCATTGTCTTTAAGTTATTTGTTTCTTACTGATAGTGGTGAGCCGAAATGTTATATAGAAGCTCAGGGCAGATGAAGAATCTTGCAGCTTGTGAAGATTTGAGACCAAGAGAATCCCGTAGACATGTAGACTAAGGTTGTGCCCTTAGAGAAGTCGAAGTTATACAAAGCTTCAATAGGCCTTGAAAATTAATGAAAAGAAAATCCCAGCACTAGCAATGTCATCAAGAAGGAGAAGAAGAAGAAGCGTAGAGATGCTACAGACTTTATGTGGGAGATTGTTAGAGTTATGAAGTCAAACGTGTCCGAACGATCAAGAGGAGTGGGGAATGATTGAGAGAAGTCGGGAGCGATCGAGCCCTAGAGTGGGGAAGTCAGAATTGCTCAAAGTGAGCTCACTGAACAGAGATAGGAGAGCTCGATTGGTATGAACCTCAATTGAAGAACTTGATCATGAAGTACTTGGTACCTCGATTGAGTCGTACCCCTCTTTGAGCTCAAACCCCCTAGGGCCAAATATCCCCCAGCCCTCAAATAATTGAGTCAAAAAACTCAAGAGGATAAGACTTATTGAAGTTGTCGAGTCAAGCCACAAGCATCGATGTAATCGAAGTTATTGTTGGACACTCGGGTGAATATGTTTGAGCCTGTGCCTGTTGGGTTGACAAGCTATGCTTTGGGCCTAGGTTTAGGATTTCTAATTATTTTATTTATACTCACTTAATATAATTATATTGTTGTTCACATAGAGTAATTGTAAGTTACGCAACCTAATTATTATCTCCTCAAGTGAAAAAAATCGCGACTTAATAGTGCCTCCAAACCTACAAATTTACAAATTGAGTAACCAAATTTCCTTGTTTTTTGTGTGTGATTCCTTTCGTCAATCAAATTTCCTTGTTTTTTGTGTGTAATTCCTTTCGTCAATCGTGGTTTTTTCTTTTGTTTTTTTGCTAACAATTTCTGACCAATCTGTGCAGTTGTTTTCAAATTTTTCGCACTACAAATCTGGAAAGTTGCTTTTTGTCATCATATAATGTAATAAGGGTAAGTGAAAGATTGACAAAATTGTACTCCTAACAAAAATGATTAACGCCAATTTGGGATCAACATTGCTTCACTTGCAATCCAAGGTTTTGACATGGCTGTTTATCAGACAAAGCAAAAAAAAATGACATTAGTGTTACAAGAGGACAGTATCTATATAACTTACTGAGGAGAAAGCCCTAGTAAAAGATGCTGTTTCTAGCACATTTACGGCGGGCCCTTCAGTGGCAAAATTATCACTAGGCGAAACTTTCTCAGGATGACTATGGATAGCGAATCGTTACTTGGAAAAAAAAATATAAGGTTTCAAAGAATCGCCATTTGAACTAATGCCCGTGTTTGAACAAAGTGTGGTGGGTTCGCTGGTGATGTGTTTTCACTGGGCGGAAGTGGAGTTTCCGACCCAATATTGCTTGACGGCGACCAGTATTTTCTCGGGCACTAGTGGGCCATCTTCATGATCCATCAGTTTGGAGTCCCATCTCATGCCTCCAATAATTTTCTTAACCTTGACAAGGACGTCGACTTGATCCCGTAGAATAACCGCGCCTTCTGGCCGCAGGATTCTGTCCATTTCTAACAAAATGTCTTCAAAGTCGCACCTGTAGAAACAATAGTAATGGTAATTTCATATGGCTTTCAGAATGTTCCATACTTTTAACAGCACAGGTTACCAATGAAACACTGCTCTACATAGGCAAAATTCCACAGATTTCATGAATCTAAAGTCTACAACCAACCGAATTAATCATATTCATATTCATATTCCATTAACGACAAAAAATTTGTAATTTAAAGAGCCATTTCCATGTATCCATGGTAGCAAGTTTATATCTAAAAGTGCATATTTAAGCCAGATGAATATTCATTTCAGACACTCAAGGGGAGTAAGGAACACCGAAGGCTTACTTGTCCTTGTATAAGGTAAAAAGGCCGTTAGCATGAATAAGGTCATATGTCCTTGGATATGTAGAGAAGGCTTCACACCTACGAAAATTACAAACAATCAAAACAGGAAAAACCGTGATTTCGACACAAAGACAGGCATATGTTAGATATTTATTGTCAAAGAACACAGGACGAGCAAAAGGGGGAGTATCATACCAGTCATGGTAAATGCCAATCAATCCCCGTTGATAAATTACACCAAGGGTACTTTTCTCCGCAATAGTCGGTACAACATTCATAACCCATAGTTTGGGAGATTCAAGGGCAGCGGCAAAACCTCCCAATCCAGCATTCATGTCCATAATGTTGCGATACCTTCCAGTGTCAAGAAGCTTATTAATCTTCCTATAAGCATTGACATGTTTTTTCCATTGCTTATTGTCCTCCTGGTATTCTTCAATGGAAACTCCAGGAACAGCGCCACTAGCAATTCTAGGGGGAATGGCATTCAGTCTCTCGGGGAATGGCTTTAGACCCTCACTAGAAACTTCGCCTTTAGCCTTTTTATATGGAGTAATACAAGGCTCCATTTTCTTGTACCTGATGGATTGAAATTTTAGGTTTCCAGCTTCAGTAATTACCATATGGATGTAACTATAGCAACTGGAAAACAAAATTCAGATGCCACAAGAGACCCCTACTACTACAGTAAATAAGTTGTCCTCACCAGACATCATCAGGATCTTCAGATTTGCAGATTGGGGCCCCAGAATTTTCTTGTTTGGAAAGACAGGCGGCAGAATCCATGGTCTTCTGCCATATAGCGATTTCACCCTTCTCGGACCTTTTCTCCCAGCAGAGTAGTTCAGCTGCCTCTTCTATCTTTCTTTGTTCTTCCTGAAGTTCTTCCTTTGGGCGCTGCCATGCCTTGTAGTTGGTCTTCCAATTAATGGGAGGACCCGAAAGTACCCAGTAGCCACCAAGTCTAAGGACACGATCAACTTCCTTCATGTATAGACCATCTGGAAGAGAAGGTGCCAAATTATTTTAGCAGTTAAATGATGAAAAAATTATATCCATTGTTTCAACAATATGGTTCAAATTTTTTACATTCCAAAACATTTGGCTTATACTACATTCTGCAAAAGAGAATCTACACATTTGATTCTTACCATTTGTTCCCCAAGGTATGAGACAGCGAGAGCAATGTGCCATATCAAAAGCTCTGGATGGGTACGGCATTTTTATTGTTCCAAGAACACCAATTACAGCAGGTACCCCTCTTTCAAGAGCAAATTGGACTTGGGCTTCATGTGAATCCCTCGGTGCAAAAGACATCGCTAAAACATTTCTACTCCACAGGTATGCACCCCAACTGGCAACCTAAAACAGGTGGAAAAGAAGATGCTCAGCTAACCATCAGGCTATCAAAAGAGAATATCTTAACATTCAGAAGAAAATTTACGGGAGACTGCAGAAGTGACTAGGAGATTTTTCAACATACCCCGCAACCGGTATCCAACGCAGTCCGAACAGTTCCATTTTGAATTGGTATAACTGAAGCCAACTGGTCAATGTATTTATCAGCGCCCTGAGGAAATTGAGTTCCTCCACCAGGGAACCTGAATACATTGCCTTCATACTGTATCCAGTTCTGAATAGCCTTCTCCACCGTCAAGCTTTTATATGGAGCATTGGCATAAGGTACATAATCACGACTTTTTGGCCACGGGAAAGGGGTTACATATCCTTGAGGAGCAGGGATAAGACAATGGAGCTTCTCTTGTTGTGGAGGACAGTGCCTCTCACGGTAGATCATATTATCCCTTGGGAAAGTCATCGCGCGTCCTTGATCCTGGCAGGGAGTGTAATCGGTGTACTGAGGTTGGCATGGCTCGTATACTTTCACTTCAGAGTTAGACTCGTCAATGACCCCAGCTTCACCGCCATGATGAGTTTCAAAATTGAGATTCGGAACAATGTTGCAGTTTTCTCCACTCTTGGTCATTTCCAATGCTATGCTGTCTCCCTTTCCAAATCCACTCCTCTGCCATGCTCCCAGTAGGTAGAAGAAACAACACAGACCAGCTACTATAAAGATAGACACAGAACTCCTCGTCCTGTTGTCCCCGGCATTAAATTTGTTCGCCATCACAAGCCCTGAAAAACACTTAGACCAATAATTAATGGATCAAATAGAATCAATATGGCTTAACTTTTTCCAGCCCCTCCATTCCTGACAATAAAGCAAAGAGTACAAACAACATGAATAGCCAAATTCGTCTATGATCTGGAATCTGGATCACATAGGGAAAGACTGCTATAGCCCACAGTTATAGATCATACTTCTCCCTTTCGTACTACCACGAAACCACAAAACTTAATGTCAGCCACAGAAACCACACCAAGTTATACAAAAATCTTCTTAGAGAAGCTGAAGATTAATGCAATACCAGAAGCACATAAATTAGATCCACAGAACATTACCAAAGATCCATCATTGATAAAAGGAATAAAAGCAGATCCAGAAGTTAAAACATTAAAAAACAAATTTGTAGTTTCAGATACATCTATTATTCCAGATTCAGCAAAATTGAAAACTGTTCCATGTACACAGTAATCCCAGATTTTATCAAAACATTTGCAAGATCACGCAATAAGAGAAAAAAAACAAAAAAGGTTTACTCTTTAACAGTACTCCATCTATATAACATCCCAATCTTTCTATTTAAATCGATTCATACTCCAACTAGATACTCACATACTGCGTCAAATCTTGCATCAATAATTCAAAGACTCAAAAACACACACGCATCTTTTCTCAGTCCCCGACAAGACAACTCACATGAGATCTCAAGAAACGCCAAATCTACTCAATAAAGCCACTAATTACATACTACTACATCCAAGATCCTATCTTTAAGTGGATAAATTACGAGGAAGCCTTAAAATCACATACCAATTGCATCTGGGATGCGAACCCAAATCCAAATTAAGATCTTGAAAAGCCCGCCTGCCTCTTTACACCCAGACGGTCACCTCCAATGAAAATTAAAGAGACCCGACAAACAGCGACGGAAGATCCCAATGTTCGCCCCCGATGCGGAAGAATTGAATTGAATGTATGGAGATGGATGAAGGAAAAGAGAAGAATTATATAGAAGAAACGCGTATACGGCTCGCTCTTACACACACCCACATGTCGTACGAGAAATGGATCTTGGTAATGGACTTAATTTATTTCTGTGTTATTTAATGCGGTAATCATGGAAAGGGAAACTTTCTTTTGCCAATTAGTGGGACTGTGGGAGCCTCATTACTGCGACAATCTATTTATTTCCAGATATTTCTATTTACTAATGGCGTGTAGATTTAAATTTTGGATATTTGGGTAACAGTGACGGGGTGGCTGGCATTTGAAAAAGTAGTAGCGACGGGGTGATGGCCATTTGAAAAGGCAGTAGCGACAGGGTGGATGGTCATTTGAAAAAGTAGAAGTTAAGAGGAGAAGTAGATATAAAAGTCATAAGTTATCATGCTCTCAATCCTAAATTATTTTTCCTTTCAAATAGTCCATTCAACCAATTCGACGCCCACATGTCCGCATGAGGACTTTTAATCTTTGTCACAAAAGGTTAGATTTTCAATTCAACGTCCACATGAACTAATTTAAAAATGATTAAAATACGATTGGATCAATTGGAATATTAAAAATGATTTGGACTGAATTGAAAATTTTTTAAAGATAAATGACTTCCAAGTTATTTATACCTAATACAAATATATATATATATATATATATTATAATTATAATAATATTTGGACTAAGATATATAAGACTGTTAATTTTCGTTTTTATATGCTCATTAAATTCAAATAAAATTATAGAGAGAGAGAGAGAG
>MAYD01573687.1:0-11082 GCA_001909325.1 Ruellia speciosa
TTAATTACTAAGTTAATTTATAAAACATGACCTAAATTAACCTCCATTATATATAATATAAAGTGATGAAAGTTAGGGTATGTTTGAAATTTTTGTGTCAACCTAATAATATATAAACATGATATAAATTTTTTATGATGAAAAGTCTAAATTTACCCTCATAACATATAAGATAAATATTTGGAATTCCAAGTTGAACCTTTGGTGCTTGTATATAGCAGAATATCTCGTTTTCTGATGAGGTTTTGGTTGGATCATCACAAATATTGGGTCTGTTTCTCAGTTCCATTATATCTTAATTGGATAGTAGAGTCCCATATTTGAACCAATTTAGTACTATATTTATGGATGCATATATATATGTTTATACTAAAATTATTCCTGACATCTAAGTATAAATTGTCATTTGCTTATACATTAAACCATATCTACTTTAAGATGCATGGTAATAAATAATTCCTCTCTCTACTGTTAGAACATGATATGTGTGTGTATAGTTTGCAATTTGATTTCTAAAATGGCCAAATATCTAGTGTATTGGAGCATAGACATGTCATCTTTGGATTGAATAACGCAGAATAAACAGGGACCAATCGCGACTATATATTTGTAGTTCGATATAATCAAATTAAGATCAGCACGCGCCCCTCTGTGTATCTTCTTTCTCCCGATGGTTTTGCCAATTGCTTTGGTTACACAAGTGGGGGGCAATTACAGCCAGCCATCACGGCCCCCTAAATCCAGTAGTGACCACTTTAGTGTGGCCATTCATTTTGAAATTCTGCTTCAATCTGCCATCAATTGAAGAAGCCTTCATGGATGTGCTGCACTCTATCAGGTTCTTCATGTTTTGAATGAGGCAGATCATGGCATTTTATGGACAGCCGCCTCTTGAGGTTCGCCATCAGCTCACTGAAGGGACGAGGACACCGTGGCAAAAGCTTTCCGCTTGCTCACTCAGCCTCCATGCCTCACCCTTCACCCTTGCAAGGGCCAATGCCTCCTATGATGAAGAAAGCTTGGTGCTCTATTCATGGTTGCACTTTAATTTATTTCTTCATTGCCCTTTTTGCTGCTTTTGTTCTTCAGTAAGTTGTCTCACTCGCTTTAGTACTGTTTTCTAACAGTTTTATGCACATGTACATGGTGATTGTATTCCGTTTGTTGCCGGAGATTAAGGGGTTCAATTCGAGTAATTTTACAGGTATGGAGTAAATAAACACAACACATGGGATACCAATTAGTGCAAATATCTCGTAATTAAACTGCTATGGAAATTCCAGTGTGTCACAAGACAAGCAGAAAAGCCATTCATAACCAAATATGATCAACAATACTGAAAAAGATAGAAAAGTAAATAACTACAATTCAGGTACATAATAAACAGGGCAAATACCTATTTGACGAGTGCAAGGTCCGAGAAAGATTCAATAAATTTCAGACAAAGAAGTTTGTGATGTCTACAGGGTGAGATGCTAAAGGGTCTGGGGTCAACCCTTCCTAACACAGAGAGTTATTCGTAGGGGAATCTAACATGCAGATATTATAATTTAATACACCACTCTACATGCTATCTATTAACAACGCATTTTTTTAAAATCATCCACGGCCACGGCAATTCGTTCGCTAGACGGCATGGATTTGATTATGACTCGAGTCCATTTCTGACCTGCCAGAACCCGGATTAGCATGGAAAGCTGACGGTCTTGCAGAGCCTTCGGAGAGTTTGAGCGAAAGCGATGATGGACCAGCATCCCCAAGGGACTCCCCAAGACTTAGTTTTGACATGCCAACGAGCTCGTCAACGTTGATTGGGCTCTTTGAATGGACAGCAGTTGGTTTCACTACTTCATGAGTTTCATCCTTTGGAGGTTCTGCATTGTACCCGGGCCAAATTTGGATGGACATTGGGAAGAATGGAGCAGCATAAGCTGGATAAACAACAGGGTAAGGATATTGTGGGACCTCTGGATTGGTAGGTATGGCCATCGGATCGCCATCGTTGTAGCTCTCAGATTCCATGGAATCGCATTCTTCATCCACAGGCGGAGGCGGCACCGGAGGGCTGTTCTGCGTCTCAGCTGGCAGGGGATTCATAGAAAGGAAGTCCCTAGATTCTGCTGGAATATCAACAGACTACGCAAAATGCAAGAAAAATTGAGATGATTAGTTTAGCTTCGCACACAAACTGCAAAACCAAGCGAGATGTATAATAAAGCTTTGGTAAATGACGCACTCACACAATAAAAGATGATTTTTGCCACATTACATTTAACAATTAACACTTAACAAGCTATATAAAGTCTGGAACCTGCCCTGTATACGAGTAATAGTTTTGGACTTAACCTCGCCTACACAAGGAATATGTTGAGGGAAAAAAAGATGCAAGGATTAGCGAAAAATGACGAGGCCAATGATTAAAATTATTATCAATAAATTCGACTGGTACTTAAAAAAAATTGTGAAGATTACAAGTTGAACAACGTACACTCATATCCACCTATCAAAATTAAACTAGACTCGAGAGAACACAGTAAATTTATATATAGAAAGAATCATATGATAGTAATTGACATATTCCGCCACTCTTATCATACGATCTCTTTAGGCATGGGATCATCAGTTCTCCCCCATTTCACAATACCCGTTCCGCCCATCTAGTGCCACCTGTGCATTTATTTAAAACAACTACACCCTAACCTAGAACATTTAGCACCAACATGAATTGACAAGTAAACTAAACGGCATGCAATACGGGTGGGATAGGCCGATAGGGGTGGGAAAATGACGAGGACCAAGGATTCCAATCCGACTTCTTAATACTCTTTTATCCTGAGTGTCACATTATAGACACCTTGGCAAATTACTCTGGAGGAAAAATAAATGGTGTAATTACCATTACTTCTGTAGTTCTGCATTTATTTAAATAACATAACCCTAACCTAGAATATTGGACAACCCAAGAATTGAAATGTAAAACAAATGGTATTTCCAACAGGTAGGATAAGGGGACTGCAAAAGGAGGGGGATCGAGAATCCCATCCCAACTCAATACTCTTTTCATCCTAAACACAATAGTACACATGTTGACTAGTTTCTCTAAAGACAAAATAAAAGGTGTAGTCACATAACAGAACACGGACTAGACATATTACGTCATAATCAACTTTGACGCATTAGCTAGGGTCCTTCATGGAATGCACAATAACTAACAATATAAATGACTGCTACGTTGCCTAATACATGTAACTCAATTCTTTCAAAAAACTTTTCAGCCACAACTCTACTGACTCATCTGAAGCTAACACTAACTTTCGCCTCTGCCATAGATCTGGTCACAATAATTCGTTGCTTATTATAACAAGGCAAAATTGAGAAGCAGATTTCTACCATCTTTTGACCTCAAACCCAGCATGGTGAGTAGGGCAGCAGACTTCAATTAGATGTCCAAACAATGAGATATCTAGTCCTTGTTTGCAGTCTAATCCAAGAAGTTGTTATTACAAAATATCTAAATGGTCCTACAACCACCTCTTTTTTTTTTCTTTTTTTCTTTTAGAGAGAGAGAGAGAGCCAAACTTCCCAATTTCCTGATTTTCAATGTAAAATTCTCCTTAAACTAACAAAACATTTTGGCCAAAAAGTTCTCAGAAAGAATTGTCAAACATTATTTTAATTTTACACGGTTTTCAATACACATTCCCTCGAGACCTTCCCACCAAACATCCCAAAATATTGGCTCTTCATCTCGTTATAAAAGTACAATCTTATACAGGACACATCAAACATATATTTGAGCAAAGATGTCCAAATCATTCAAAAAGAAGCATCAACAATAGGTTAAGTAAAGAAAATCCGGGAGATTGAAAACAGTGTGCGCAATATACATTCCCCACCCATACAACTGTTACTCAGTAGATTTTAGATATCAAACAGGCCCACATATCACAATAAACAAAATCAAAAGGGGTATAACATTTAACTCTCTTTTGGCTAGTTGGCATATTGGATTTGGAAGGAAATGGTAGAGAAAACATCCAACCATTTGTAAAATCTAAAGGAGATGAAAAAGAAAAGACAACAAAGGAAACTTTTTGTCATTTTCTTTTCCTTTCTCTTCCATTTTCCTTTCAATTCGTATCTTTTGGTAAGTAAACTTCCAAACTAAGGATAGTTATAGTTATGACATATAGGCACAAAGAAATTTTCCAATCCAAAGGACTCGCAGTCAAACATAGAAATTTGAGTCAAATGCCAAGGTTGTTTCAACTTGCTGGAGATGGATGACCCAAGCAACAATGATATTAAAATGGAGTAGTTGATGTTGATGGGGCACAAGCATCAATTGGTGTTAAACAGTTAAAGTTAGCTAATACTACAGTGATTATCTATGACCAATACAGCATTCATACAGTAGAATGCGGGGACAGATCATTAAACAATAGTAACATCTAACAGCCAAAGATGGCAAAAACAGGAAACATAGTAGCATGCTTATTATGATTAGACGTTAACAGTTTTAAATAAACTAACATTATATCCAGACAACACAAAATAGGTACCATCAGCAAGACAGCAACGTAACAAAGAACTAGTATAAGATAAAGAAAAATAGATAACTAATATCAGTGGCATAAGTAATTTGCTAGTTGCACCAAAGCCAAGTAACCAAGATTAATTACAATTTGGCATTAAAAGCACCAAAGGCAACATGAAAAGAATGATAGAAACATGTTTCACATGCTTCTCATGACAACATAATTATATATACTAGGGATTTCAAAGGGCTGTGGAAGGAATAGATCTCTAGGCCAAGTTGACCTGGAATCAATGCCCTATTGCTGTTAGACAAAGAAAAGCATCTAAATGTGATGGTTTAGGGGATTTCAGCCATAGGATAGTATTTTGGACAAGGGTTTTAATATATTCTTTTCTTTCTATAGACATGCCACAATCTGTTATCATGCCTTATTAATACTTGGAAGCATAACTCTTCAAATCACACCATATATGCCCACTCTTAATTATCAAAATTAGCTTAGAAAAATTAGGAAAACATAATAATGACATAATAAAGGAATATTCTGATAATATTCTAAAATATTTTGGCAATTTTTTTAAAGATGGAGATTCTGAATTCTGATATGTAGTCGACAATTTTAATTCATCAGTCACCAATATTCTTTTTGTTAGTTAGATAAATTAATCCAACTTATTTCTGCACTCATTGAACACAAGAAGCTAGAAAGGAAGCTTACCTCATCAGCCACAATATCAAATAGGCTTGACCTCCTCTTCCTTCTAGACACGTTGCTTTGCCTTATGAAGTATTTTTGGGCGTGGCTAGCAACCTGAGTGGGTGTTCTCGAGATAACATAGTTCCGCGCAATACCACGCCAATCACCCTTTCCAAGCTTTTGCAAGCCAAGTAGAAACATCCTATGCTCCTCTTCTGTCCACGGAACACCTGAAAAACAAATTGAACAGCATTTCAAACATAAAATATCTACTACAAGTCAATTTAAATAGCTAGACAGAATGTTTAGAAAGTCATCATTCATCAATAGAAATTACATGCAACAAAACGTGGAAACGGCACCCCCACAAGTTAATGCAATTGCAAGCAATCTTTCAACCAAACTAGAACATCTGTACCTCCAATAACTTCTCTTGATTACATCCTTACACATCATCCCTAGAACTGATCAAAATAAATTTCCACCCATCTTCGTTTAACAATGCAGAAAAACATTCTCAGCTTAAACCTCCCCACTCTTAAAGCCTAATCCTTCATCTGAACTTGATGAAATCAAAGGCACCATCAAACAAAAGCTCATATCTTGGGAGTCACAATAATATCGTCAAAATGCATTCTCATCGAAGAAACCACAAACAATCAGCTCACGAAGTATTTCATTTCCCAAATAAACTTTAATTGAACACTTCACAGCACACCAGATCCGTACTTCAATTGAATCACAAAACAATTCCACAGAGCAAAATTAAAAATCGGCCAAAAGAAAACACCAAAAACCAAACCTTTCTTCCTCTCCCGGTTTGAAGACGACCCAGCGACAAAATCCTCAGACGCGTAACCATCGGCAGACGGATGGTCGGGAGTCCCAGCCGGAGAGTCCCCCTGAATAGCGCCGTTTTGAGCGCCGCCGCCCGCCATATACTGCGACAAATTACCCATACTGGCACTCTTCCGGATCGACCCATCAGTCAATCGTACCCCAAATAGCTTCACCCCCCGATTCGGGCAAGTGCGGGAATTATGCCCGTTGTGGCTGCAATGCGAGCATCTCCTGGTCATTTTCTTCCAAGAAATCAAAACCCCAAAAGCGGAGGAAGAAATTCCCAAGAATTACGCAAATAAATGAATCGGATTTGGTACATGACCCGAGGGCAAAGAAAAGATTCGCCCTTTTTTATTGGGCCTTCAGCCCTCTCCGCTATCCGATTGTTTGGCTTTCTGTTTTTCTCCAACAAAACCTAAAAAAACGAAGCTTCGGTGTGTGGAAGCAGAAGCAGAGGCAGAGAAAGAGATAACACAAAGTCAAGACGAGTGAAAACGAAGGCTTGTGGGAAGTGGAAACAGTGTATAGGGTTGGGCTGAGGTTTGTGTGTTTTGGGAATAATTTGGAAACCCTCAAGATAAGATTAGCATTTAGCAATGTGGTGCTGTCCGGCCATCTTTCTTTTTTTATTACACACCAGATACAGAAAGAGAATAGGGAATAGATAAAAGCAAAATCCAATTTGGATTGAAGATGGGATAATTCATAATTGTGCCTTCAAAATTTAATACTAATATTTCTTCCAAACTAATGAAAGCACACCATTTTATTATCAGTGCAATAGGATAATCTAAACAAATATGCTCATTACTCATTATCTTGCTTTTTTCCTTGAAAGATAGGTGTATTCTACTCCACATATTCTAAATTTCAGACCTTAATGACCTGCCCCAATTTGTGGAAAAAAAATTATCACTACTACATCCATGTCTGCTCTAATACCAGGCCTCTAATCCATTTCTCAAAGTTCCTTTCTTTTTAAGGATGAAAAAATTGAACAATTATTACAAATGAAATATGAAAAAAGTTTTTCCCAAAGTTATTACCAATAAATTATATTACCTTCAATTTTTTATTAAATAATGATAAATTAGTAAATATAACCCCCACTCCTTCCTTTACTTTTTAATAACGATCCCCAAAGGGATGAGCATGAAATTTAAAGTAAATGAGAAAATTAAGTATTTTATTGATAAATAAAAAGAGAATTGAAATATTGCATTAATGAATGGGAAGAGGAATTATGTATTTAATAGTGGATAGAGAGATAAATGAGTTTTATGATTTGATGAATATAGAAAATGGAATATTTTATTAATTAATAAAATGAAAAGTTATCAAAATTGAAAATTGAAGAAATTATTTCAAAATATCAAAATAAAGAAAAATTGACATTTATTAAAAACATGAGGAAATTATATGCGGTAGTAGTAGGCACTTCTAAGCCCTTCCCGACTATTGGATTACAAAGGATTGTACTAAATATATCCTCTTCCTATTAAGCACAGCCTCTTAATTACCGTTTTGTCCATCGTTCTATATATATATATATATATATATATATATATATATATATATAATTTCATTTTCATTCTTTCCACGAAATCCTTCCAATCTTCTACTCATTTCTCTCTAAATTTTTTCACCAAATCCTTAAGAAATCATGACGGAGTAGAAGCCCGAACACGGAAAGAGCATTGCGGCATTTACGGTACGAAAAAAAAAATCAAAATAGGAGTAGAAAACACCTCCAGGGCGGCCACAAGGGCCATTTTCGTTGTGGCTCTCGCGACCACAAATCGCGTTTCGTCCCATGGTGAAACGCGATCTGGCAACGTCGATGAGGGACGAGACGCAATTGGCGGTTGTTCAAGCCCTCGCCGAGACCAGATCATGCGCCGCCGAGCCATGGGGGAGGCGGCCGAGGCCTCACCAAAGGGGCGTCCAAGTTGGACGCCCCTTTTTTACCCTTTTTTTTGTATTTTTCAGTGTTTATTGCTCTATTTTTATAGATAGTATGTTGTGTAACGATCGAATATATTCCTTTTAATCAAATGCGAATTATTACCTCCCATGAAAGTAGTGAGTAAATGTTATTTTTTTTTTTTTTGGAATGGTTGACATTGAAATAGTAGGTATGAAATGATGTTTGATTTTAGGAATTTAGAATTTAAATTGTCTTATTTGTAATTGTTATTATTTATTTTAGGAATTGAGGGAGAGGAGTTCTGCGAGCGGGTTGGGGGCACCGCACGCTGGCGTGACCGGATCTATGTGGAAGGAGAGGGAGGAGGAGAGGTTGCGGTAATGTGTTGCATAGGCGCAGGGACAGTAGGCGGGAGAGGAGAGGCAGTAGGCGGGAGAGGAGGTGGAGCAGGTGGGAGAGGTTGCGGACGCGGGGGATCATCCCATGGCAAAGCAGCCTAATTTTAGAGGAGGGGATGCGGAGTACTCTGACGACTCCACCCATGAGGGATTTGTCTCAGGATTTATTCGGCTAAGGCAGGGCAGAGAAAGCCGATTTTTGAGTTCGGGATCGACAGCGGGTATATTACTTGTACATTTAGCAGATGACATGCATTGAATTATTAGTTTAGTTAATTTTGTTAAAATAGTTTGTATACAATATGATCAGGGATCGGCAAGCGATCTAGGTCTTCAACTGATGATAGCTAGTTGGTTGATGGGCCAGTGATGAATGGCCCCGCCGATGGTTCGGTAATCCCGAGCTTCCTTGGGCACGTTGCGCCACGCATGTGGGAGGGCAAAACGAGAGGCATACTAAAGTGCCAGAACAAGACGACGTCTTGTCACAGGTTGATGGAGGCGTACAATGGCATGTTGGAGGAGTTGCAGGGGATGCTCGATAGGACCGGGTTGGCACACCTCCTGGCCACCATGTATAGCCACACTGATCATGCCGATGGTGTGTGTGTTGGTGGAGCGGTGGCAGCCCAACACAAACACAGACGATCATTCTCCACAATGTCTGGCACATATTGCGTGTGCCAGTGGAGGGCCAATTGGTCAGCGCCGACCCCAGTTTCATGGATCTATAGACCTTCTGCATGGAGTTTATATGGCTTACGCAACATGATCTAATTGGCCGACATTGGTCGGGATGGGGGGTGTTATCTGATTTCATTATGCAGATGTGTGTGCAGCATGAGATAGATCACACGCGAGCCATCGGATGACTCTGGGTTGTGTTGGGTACCACCTTGTTCATTGACAAGAGTGGGAACCGTATTAGACCGGCGTGCATGCATGAGTTGAGGGACGGCGTGGAGGCTGCAGAGGGGTATTCGTGGGGGTCAACCACCCTAGCATATCTGTATCGGCAACTAAAGGTGGTGAGCAAAGGAGACTGCAAGGGTCTTACTAGCTGCTTGACACTACTGCAGACTTGGATTTACGAGTACTTCCCGGCATTCCGACCCTATCGAGATAGGATGGTTATTGGGCCCGATGCCCCTCGGGCCTCTTCGTGGCCTGTCAGGGCGGAGGATAGGTCGGTGCCACACCTGCAATCATTGCATGCGTAGTTGGACCATATGATTGCGTCCAAGGTACATATTTCTGCATATATTCATTATAGTTAAGCATCATCTTTACATTCCCGTGCACCTTGGGTGATCGTTGATGTGCATTGTTGCAAGTGACTTAGTCGTCATATGGTGAGGACCCGTCGAGTCACGTGAGGAGGACCCTACTGACCGGCTATATATCAGTCGTGTTTTGCGCTAGTTTGGATATGTGCAGATCATCCCAATTCGATCATGATTTTGGATGTTCATGTACAACATTGAGCTTCCAAGTCATACAAGGTCGAGCACTCGGCTTTTGCAACCTTGGCTCAGTGGCTGCTTTTCCCGAGACAGTTCGCGCTCGTGCTATCCGAGCATCAGTGCGCTACTGATGATCCGGTTGCGTGCGTCCCGAGCTACATAGAGTGGTTTCGGTGCTATTCGCATCCACATCTGCTACCGTATGATGGGCCAGTTGTCAACCCTAGGTGTACATGGTCGAACGGCAAAGATGTAAGTGATCTAATATTTGTCATTTACTTTACACTTTACTGTGAAATGGAATGTTGCTAGTGCGTAGATTGTAATTGCAAGTGTTGTACTTGAATCAGGCATTTCAGAAGTCAGCATCACCCCAGTTCCACGCGGGAAGCCTCACAACCCTAGCATAACTCCAAGCCCTAGGTGAAAGGTAGAAGTCAATGAAAAAAGGAAATCAGGCATGAAAAGGGGGCAGGAGACAATGAATCAATAATAGTCAATAGTGATAGGTCTTAAAAGAGCATGAAGCTCGCTCCATCGCTCAGCAACACTAAATGTAGACTCATCACCTATTTTTTTTGCAGTGACATGAGCGATATTCCAAACTGCTATAAAATGTATTGCGCGCTCTGAAAATCCATCAAATAAAGATGGAGTTATCAACAAGGCAAGAAAGAATAAGAAGTCAAAAAAATCATAGAAATACTTACCACAATTATGTAATATATCTCAAGTTAAATTGTGAAACGTTCGTTCTCAAATTAAATTAAATATATTTCCCCTTTCTTTCGTCTATACCATGCTTTCCATCGGCCAAACAGATATTTACAAATACACCCGTAAAAAAAAAAAAAAAGTCTCATTCGTAGAGTTTCAGCGGTGGGGCTGCGTTTTTATTCATAATTATAAATTTGAAGAAAGTCAATTTTTAGTCATTAAGTGGAAGGATAAAATTGGTGAAATAGGATACTGATGGTGTAAATGCGTAATGTAAGAGTTAGGTTTAAGATTGATTTGAGAAACACATGGTGTCTTTTTTAAGAATTGGTCTCTTGGCAATACTTTTAAAAAAAATATAATGGGAGAGATTCTTGGGTATCTTAAAACATATCTTTGCCAAATATATATATTTAAATTAATTTCTTGGATATCGTGACTCCTGACCCATATTTTTTGTAGATTTTTCCTCTATTTTAATACATTTATTTCTTGAG
>MAYD01573803.1:0-13994 GCA_001909325.1 Ruellia speciosa
TTGTGCCGCAACTAGTTGTGTGCAAGATAGACATTAACCATACATACCAACGTTGGTCAGCAGTTCCAAATGGTTGTATGGCACCGCGTACCCGAAGCGACTGTGGACCCGGTGTTGCTTGTTGCATTATTCTGAAAGCATGATTTAAACTGTTCATTTACTCTTTGAAGTCAAGCACCGCATTTCATTTTTATACTTATACCTGTTGCATTATTTTAAATCGACCCCGATGGTGGTATTATGGAGATATTACCTCGGCGTCTCATATTCACTTGTTACCTTTACATGTATGTGTGTATTCCATACTTAGTCTCACGACTAACGATGCTATTGTTGCATCTCCAGGTGAAGAAAACGTCCGGGGAGGATATCCCTCCGGCGAATTAAGGGACGGGCCAATGCCCGTGGGTTTGTAAGGTCGAGAGAACCTTTTGGGCTTTAACCTTCTTATGTGATTTATTTATTTCTCTCGAACCTTAATTATTTTATGCTTTCAATTAAACGACTTGTTCTGGCCGTGTCTCGGATGAGACTTTTAAATTCCGTACTCGTAGTTGTAATCAAACGCTTTTAAATCTTCTATGCCAACATGTTTTACTGTTATTCCAAGTATGCTAAGCTGCGATCAGAGGGGACCGTGTTTCCTGAAATCCAGCGTACTCTGATAGGATTAGATTATGTTTAGCCTGAACACTGACCTTATATTGGGATTAGGCCTTAGATTCCGGTATAAGTTAAGTGTGGCGGTGACGTGTCCGGTTTATGGAAATCGGGGCGTTACATCCCAGCCCAAATGTTGAAATCAGATTCAGAAGTCATGTCCAAGTCCATTTCTAATTCTATTAAGTCCGGCCCAGATGCACAAGCCCAACAGCCAACCCAATTAATTAATTATATCCAAGCCCCAAAAAACCGAAGCCCATCATCACATTCCAATTAGTTATACAAGGCCGAGCCCAAACCAACTAGGCCAAAAGTGGGTTCATCAGCCCACAAGAAATCAAAGATGGATCAAACACAAACAAGCCAAGAATACAATGAAGTCAAAGAAGAACATCTTGAAGGCTCAAGAACAACAACACTGCCTGGACTCCAAGTGCCAAACTCAATCAAGATTTAGCCAAAACCAACCAAATCGACTAATTTGGGGGTCTCAGATCGGTCCCAATATCTCGTCATCGGCCAATACCAAACAACCTAATGCTTCCAAACATTTAAATCTTAAAGATCAAAAGGGGAAACTAAAAGGGTTTTAACAACAACACCACCCCCAAAACTTGAAACCAAACCAATATAGTAACAAGAAAACCGAAATAGGGACCCAAACCAGTGACCAAACTAGAACCAAAATGCCAAATTCCTCAAATGGGTCTTCAACAAAAGAATTGGGGAGTCACACACAGAACAACATCCAACAATACCTCCAGTCTCAAAACCTGACTCAAAAGGGGGAACACGAAAATTCAAACTCAAGCCCTCGGATCTCCCTATCCATCATAGGCATCCTAATTCGAACTCAAAAACTTCAAATAAGCCCAAAATCGCAATCAAGGGATAGTGTTTTACCTTCACGACCGAGACCCAGATCTAGAAGCTAGCAAGTAGGGGAAACACCTTATGGTCTCCAGCCCACCACCTATAAATACTCCAAGTTGAAACCTCACCCAAATCAAGAATCAAACGGCGAAACCATCAAGTGAATCGAGTATGAAGATCGAGTCATTCGAGTGTGGGGAGAAACTCGATGAGCTCGAGGAGCTCAACAACAAGGAGATAACCTCCCAGAGGTAGCATCGAGTGGGAGGAGTGAGATAATTGAGAGTGAAAGAGAGAACTCGAGTCACTCGTGGGAGGGAGTAAACTTACTGCCAAGGCAATAATGCCAATCACAAGAAAACCAAACGCCTCTTTCCCTTTGATCCTCACAAATGGGCCGAGCCCATTTCTCTTCCCCCCCACACCCCCCCTGCCCCCACAAAAAATCCAATATTCCCATAGGCCTTGGGCCCATTTGCCAATGAAATGGGCCTTGGCCTTGAGGCCCATTTCATCTAATCCATTCACCTCATGGGTCCAATTGTCACTCATGTCCAAATGAATTAATTGAAATCTATCCCCACCCAAAATAATTTTATTTATCTCGGATCACAATTAATGATAGAATTTATTTAATGAAGTTTACTTCTAAAAATAAATTAAATAATTGCATAGAATTAATTTTCTAATTTCTGAGCATTAAAATTAGGAATTAAATTCCAAAAATTTCTTCCACCTCGAAAATAATTAATTCTCTTCAAATTATGAGATCCTTCATTCCCATAATTTAATCCTTCATAAAATCTTCCCATTTTACCTCTCAACCCATTTATTTCAAATTAAAATTTGAAAATTCCCTCTGGGTCCCATCGAATCCAGATTCGCAAATTTGTTCTGATTCAAATTTCGCGCTTCAAAATTAGTTATTCCCTTAATTAATTTGAATTTTTTTTTTTTTGCTCATTTCCAAGCACTGTTTACCTGATTAAACTCTTGAATTTATCTGTATTGTAACATAAGATGTTACATTAATGGCCGAAAGGATAGGGCACGTATCATCATTATTACCTTGTTGGAACGCCTTGATTCATTGCACCACCGAAATAGAGTCTGACTCTAGAATGATGTGTGAGAGATTTTTTTCCTTGACTACCTTCAATGCTTTTAATGATGCCTGCATTTCTACATTTTCAAGCTTATTTGCCCTATTCTTTTGAAAATTCTCCTTGCTATCCACCTGCTTGTAGCATCTCTTACCGCTACTGCAGTCTGGAAGTGTGAAAGGCCAACTGCAACATCGACATCACATTTTAAAAATGGATCCTTGGGAGCAGTCCATCTTCGATCTTTGGGTTAGTGAGTTTTCTGAAATTTTTGGCATTTGATCCTCATACACTTCTACCGTTATTAAGGAGTGAGAGATGACTTCCTCGATTGTTAGCAGCTCTGTTGGGTCGAATAATGCTTTATTCCTGTTCAACCAAAGAAACCACATGAGACAAAAGCATTAACAAACTAGTTCTCCACATGTTGAGACAAAATTCAAGCATTGGTATATTGTGCCTATTTTCCAAACTCTGTTTCAGGTTCAACTCCAAGACATCTTGTGCAAATGGGCAATTCCACAAAACATGTGAAACATTTTCGATACTAGAGCATCTTGTGGACAAAGTACCTGGACCAAGGCATTGAGAGATATTATATGTCGTTGCCAAGATATTTCTACATTATTTCCAAATTCTATTACTATCTTTGAAGGAAGCTTTGTATCCCAAAGTTTCTTCTAGGGGTAGCCTGTGCTAGGAGATGCCGCATGAGTATCCATTGACAAGAGCTTGTAAGATGACTTCACTGAGTACATAACTGGTTTTTCAAAGTGCCACACAAGCTTATCTTGAACCTCCAAACCCCTTACTGGAATACCTAAAATTTCATTAGCCTCTGGGTGTGTAAAAAAAATGTTAATAAGGTCTAAGTTCCAGGTTCTCTTGTCTTCCTATAATAGATCTTTTATTCTGCATGGGCCTTCAACTTTTCTCTTCGAGATTGGGCAAAACAAACCTGGTTTATGAAACCAGGGGTAAGTCCAAGCATCGATTTGATCACCACTTCCCATCCTCCATCTTAAGCCTCTTTTGAGTATTGTCACAACTGAAATCATGGATCTCCATGTTGAAGATCAATGTTTCTTTGTGTTCTGATTATAGATATCTTCTATACTATTCACCTCATACTTCCCCTATAGAACTTTGAAGACCAAGAGTTTGGGCTTGTTAATAATTCTCCATACTTGTCGACCCAATAAAACCTCATTGAAAAGTCCCAAATCTCTAATGCTAAGGTCGCCAATGGACTATTGTGGATACACAGAGTTGTCTTCGAATATACTGATATGTTTATTGTGGGTTGTATTATACGTAATGGACTACATTATGATTTAGTTAGCAACATTTACGTTATTGCCTAGCCTTGAGTTTATAAGTACACTCATAGTGTTCAATCGACACTACAGAAGCATAAGTCCCATGCGAAGCTCTTAAGGTGTGATTGCTGACTGAATCGAACCTTTATTCTTCATTATTCCATTTTGTTACAGGGTTGCTAATGAATCCTTTGAGCATAGAGATTCTTTTTTGATCAAGAGGCTCGAATCTTGATTATAATATTTACGAGTATTTTACATAATGGTTCAAAGTCTTCATTGGCTGTTGGAAGGGGTGGAAGGAGTTGAGGAACATAGGAATTGAGTTAATACTTCGAGAGACAACGCTATAACATTTAGGGGTGATAGTGTCTCTCACACTGAGTCTTGGTGTGAGACATTTTTATTTTATAGCTGTCAGCCTATAATTAATATTTTCTATATTCAAACAGTATCAGCTTGTATTTTTTATTTTGAGCTGTGTCCTGAGCTGTGATAAGAGGGGACCAGTTGTAACGTCCCGATTCCCATAAATCGGCTACGTCACCGCCACACCTAATTTACCATAGAATTCTATTCTAAATCCCACAGTAAGCTCGGTGCTCAGGCTCTACATTATCTCATCCTATCAGAGTACGCTGGATTTCAGGAAACCTGGTCCCCTCTAATCGCAGCCATCATACTTGGAATAAAATATATAATGCGGAATTCATAAAATAATAGTTATTACAATCCAAAAGTCAACGTAATGTCCCACACCGAGACTCGACTATTTAATACAAGTCGATTACGAATAAATTACATAAATTTGCAAAAGGAAAAGAACTTCTCTTCTGGCATCACCTGCGACCAAAAGAAAGTTAGGACGAGACATAATATAAAAGAGTCTGCTCGTGCTCACAAAATCCATCGGGTGATAACCTGATCCCCTGCATCAGTTAGCCGAAGGTACATCCTCACGACAATCAGTCCCACCGAGATGCAAACATGAGCATAATTAGTCGTGAGACTAAGTATGGAAGCATACACATCACGAGTTATGCAATCCACACACCATGAGACATCAAGGACAATATATCCAATAATATTGGCCCTGAGTCTATTTTAAAATTATGCAACAAGCATAAGTTAAAAGCAATGCGATGCAGTACAAAAGCTTTCAAAGTGCAGAGTTATGAGCAGTTTGAAAACATGACTTTAAAATTTATGTAACAAGCAACACCCGGACCCTGTGCTGAGGTGTCAAGGTGTTATATGCATCTTTACTTGGAATTGCTTGCCAAGCCTTCACACGTATAGTTAATGCCGGCCTCACACTCGACTATTCGCGGCCCATCTCAGGACATTATCATATTGCGTGCTCAGTGAAATCTTTAAAAAGGGCTCGGTGTACTACCCCAAAATGCAGTCACGTTTATAATTATGGAAAACATAAATGAATTGAAGCTAAAGTTATACATGGATTAAGAATAATAATTAATTCTAGAGAACTTTGTACACCATCCCCCTTCCCGAAAGCTTACGGGATCAAGATTGCAGAATTTATAATGAGTACCGGGTCGTCTCACTGGAGGAAATACGAGTAGAAGTATGTATTGCGCTTAAGTTGTAACGCTCCCACGTTTCACAGTGGGTTCATCACGCCGTATTGGCTAACCTAGACTCTTTGCCAGGTAATCTAGGCTCACCAACACAAGGCAGGTACACAAAAATCAAGTTGACACATAAGCACAAAATGTTTCAAATTCTGAAATTAAGTCGTTTCGATTAAGGAAAATGATAATCATATAAATACATAATCCGAGTCAAGTAGACAAGTTCACGCCAGTGGAAACGTAATATAAAATACAACGCACAACCACTGCCTACTAAGTGAAATGAAACTACGATCCAACGCACATAGCCAAGTTACACACCAATTCTCTCAGCCCAACCCTGGAATAATCGTGCTGACAAACGTACCTGAAAAAGGATAACACACGGGGGTCAGCCACCGCTGAGCAAGGGATCCCCCGCGTACAGCAACAAGCACAGAAATAGCAATACCAGAATAAAATACGCAGAATGGTAAAGAAAGCGACACCGTTAACCAACGCACCCAGCCCATACTAGGCGTTCGGTTAACAGTTGAACAGTAATAAAGAAAGTGATACCATTAACCAACTCACCCAGCCCATACTAGGTGTTCGGTTAACAGTTGTAAAGGAATGAAAATGGGATGCACGTGATGCGTGAGACCTAACGTCCACCTATCTATCCTAAATGCAGTCATATTCGCACGACTACTTGGAGGCGTACATTATTAGCCTTCTCTCTACGCTCTTCTCTTCCGGGGCATCAAATCACGGATCCCACAATATGCCTAACCGCGCGACTATCCTAAACAAAAGCTCGTGCTCGGCCTGTTCAAGGCCCACATGATCACATCCGCACCACCACCAAGTCAAACCACCAAAGACATCAACCCGGCCAAACCGAAATCAATAACAAACGAGTCGTAAAATCCACGCACCCACACAATCAATTGGCCTAAACGGGGCCTTTTACCCAAAAATGAACTCACACAACAACCCCCACAAAGGTCAGCTAGGTTAGTACAACAACACAATGAATACTAGAACATGCATCATAAGAATAAGCCTAAGATGATCATACGCATAACCCACGCCTAGCGATACTAAGTTATAACGCACTTCTTTACAATCCAATGAGTTAAGTTAGCCAACCATGAATATTACTAAGTTGTAAACGTATCACGCACTAAGTCATACTAAGGTAAACGACAAAGCGAAAGCATGGAAACCCCAGAAAACTGCCTGCCTCTAAAACTGGGCACCGCGCGGTCCTCAAGGACCGTGCGGTCAATCGCGCGAGCCACGAGGTTTTCCCCGCGTGGTTTGTGCCAACCCACGCGGTGTCGACCGCGCCACACCCCTGAACCAGTCTGAAAGTCTGAATCCGAAATGCTAATTCTAATCATGCGATTCCTAACACTTGTATCATATAGATCATGCCATAATATGTTAAAAATCACAGAATTTAAGGACCCCTTGCCTTGGGATAGAGACATGCCCCAATCTTGCACCAACACACACATGAACTCAATAAAGGCATTGAGAACGCAGCTGAATTCAGAAGGGTCTACAAAGCTCAATTCATACCCGATTCAGAATCTACAAGAGGATACAGAAACTAGAGAAGATGTAATACAAATCATAAGAAGGGACTTAACTCCAATTCTAGATATAGGATGCCCAAAAACCACCCCCAAGACAGCACAATACACAAACTACAAACTGTGACAGCAAGTAGGAAATGACTTTGGAGACCCAAAACTCAACAACCCAAACCCCAAATTCAACATGCAAGTATCAAGAACCTTAAAACACCCTCAATTAAGCCTAAGTGCAAAGAAGAAACCCCTTGCCTTGAAAAGAAGCATGCAACACTTGAGCCCAATCTTGAAGAAACCCTAATCCATGTTGAAATGCAGCTATGTTCAAGGGAGCCTACCGAATTCAATTCTTATCCGATCACAAATACAGAAGATGTTTCGAAAACTAGAAGAGGAGTACTAGAAGTTTGTGGAAGACACTGACCTCAAATTCACAGCGCAAGATGCCCAAAATCATCCCCCAAGTCAGATGTCAGTTTCTGCGAAAATCTGGAAATTGGATGGTGCAGCCAGCTTCAAAGAAGTCCACCGAACTCAAAACTGATCCAATCAGAAATCCAAAAAGTGTTTCAGAAACTAGAGGAAGAATGCTACAAGTTTGTAGAAGAAACTAACCTGAGATTCTCGGTGCAAGACGTCCAAAACGGCTCCCTAAGTCTGCATCTTGCTATTTCCAGAACTGTGACAGCAAGACATTCTAAACTTTGAAGGTTGATATCTCCTAGCTCCGAAGTCCAAATCCAAAAATTAAACCAAGAAAAATGAATTACTTGATCTGATCTACAACTTACCTAAAGAGTGTCGAAGCCAAATCCCACTCCTTCCTCACGAAATTGGACCCCTAAGTGACCACCTTGATAAATCTTCCATCCTCCTTGCTTCTCTAAGCTCCCTCTCTCTCTAGAATTCTAAGTAGTCCACTTTAAGTGAGAGGGTGGAAATGAGTAAATGGCTGCAATAGGAGTGTGCAAGTGGATATAAATCAGAAATCAACCCCCACTAAAGTGCTGTTCACCGCGCGGTTTACGAGGATCGCGCACAAGACCGCATGGTCGTGGCAGCTCTGGCAGTCCGCGCGTTTCATGCCATAACTTCTTCGTCCGAATTCCAATTTGAGATCTGCGAGTTGCGTTGGAAAGATAATTCAATAAGGAATTTGTCTGTAAAATCTCAGGAGTATTGGTTGACTATACCATTTCCAGCATTCTTCTAAAGTCGTGTCCTTATTTCCCGTCGGACTATCTACGTCGCAAATTGGTAAGGGGAAATTTCGGCGCTGAATTAGTGGGGTATTACATCCTCACCCCCTTAAGATCATTTCATCCCCGAAATGAATTCAGTAGGGAAGTTCTGGCGTGCTTCAGGTTGAAGATCATAAGTCCAGGTCGGGATATTTCGCGCACACCGAATCCTTTGTTCCCCTGGTCGCATTTTGCTGCCCGTGTCGTGATCACAATACCTTTACCATCGGAACACTGCGACGTCTCCACTGTTGGATCTGCGTATCAAGAATGCGAATCGGAACCTCTTCGTGCTCGGCTCAGATCGAAACTCTTTAGCATCTGAAACTTCCCAACCGGAAGGATCTGACACTGAATGACTAAACTTCGAAACATGGTGAACTGTCGTGAATACTCGCTAAGTCCTCCGGATGACTAGTCGATAAGCATATGTCCCCACTCGCTCGGTGATTCCACAATGTCTTACGCCACGAAGGCCTATCTTCCCCCGGATCCCGGGCCGCCTCACCCCCTTATGGGGGTTACCAGTAAGAGTACACAGTCCTCGGCTAAACTCCTACTGATGTCTGTGTAAGTCTGTACGCTGCCCATTTTGTGCCTCTCCCGTCTGATCCTGAATCCATCTGACCTGCCGAAGAGTATCTTCCATCAGCTCTGGTCTTACCACTGTCCGCTCTAAATGACCGTCCCCCTCATAACGGCGTTCGACATCTGCGCCCACACGGTGCCCTGAATGGAGCCCAATGGATGCTAAAGTGATAACTGGTTGTCATATGGAACTCAACTAACGGCAACTGATCTTCCCACAACCCCGCAAGACTATAACACCTGCTGGGAGTACATTCTCTAAAGTCTGTGTCGTACTCTTTGTCTGACCATTTGCCATACAATGCTAAACTGTGCTCACGTTGAATGTCCGCCGGAAACTGTCTGAAACCGGTCTCACTCGGAATGAACTAGGAATCCCTATCTGATACTATACCCCTCGTTCCCCGAAACGGGTATTCATCTATCAAATAAATGCCTGGGCTAACTGGTCCACCGACCCGGTCACTCTCGTCGGAAAGGACGTGGTGCTCGCGATCAGTCTGTCTGCAACTCCCCAACCGGTGTCATACTCTTGTCGTGCACTCGGAAACCCTGCCACAAGTCATGTCGCTGCGGAACTCCATTTCCGGTCTGGCACTGGTAGCGGCTGTAGTAATCCCATCGGTCGCATACGTTCGATCCTCACCCCTTGACGAACTCCACCTCTGGCTGCGTACTCGGTAACTGCCCTCTGTATACGTGGTCCCCAAAATGTCTGTCGAAGATCTCGATACATCTCTGTAGCCCCCATGGGGATCGAGTAGATCATGCGATGCGCGTCATGCAAGGTGCAAAGTCCTCAACTCTGATCGACTCAACGATGCTCAGTATCGGTCCTGCAATCTATCTATCCCTGAAATCTCCAGCTGGAATATCTGAATTTGCCAGGCCTCCACTCGGCGTCGTACCTCCTGAATCCGGTCGCCCTGTAACTGATACCTCGCAACCTCCGCCACTACTGACTGCATAGCTGTCATCCACTCAACTGTCTATGCACCCCTCCGTGAGTCACTATGTCGATCTCGGCTCGTTGTACTCTCGCAACACCCTCGGAGTCGCTACTACCGTGTCTAGTCGAACTCCCCCTCTTCTCACATCAGAACATCTGCAACTCGATCCGCTCTTCCTTCTTGGTGAAGGATCTCTAGGTCGTGATCAGCTACTGGTGCTAACCATCCACGCTACCTCTTATCCAACTCATGCTGCGTAGGTCGGTCCTCGTGGTCAGTACAGATCCCATGAACTGAGTCGTACGGTTGCTGTTGCCATAACTTGAGTGCATGCATCATTGTTGCCGTTCCCACGTCGTGCACTGAATAGCTCTGTCTTGTGGCTTCAGCTGTCTCGATGCGTCTGATATTTCTAACCCTCTCCGTGTAAGAACAACTCCTAGCTCTGACAATATTGCGTTGGTGTATACCTCGTGCTCTTCCGGGTCGTCTGATAAGACTAAGATCGGTACCCCTACTAATTTCCGTTTCAGCTCCTGGGAAGCTAACTCACACTCTGAAAACCACTGTGATCGAACATCCTCCGTAACATCTGTGTCCACATGTCGCCATCCTCGATAAGTGGTGGGCGAATCGTCGATAGTACCTGACCAACCCCAAAGAGCTACGGACCTCTGCTACCTTCCTCGGTGTTATCCAACTTACTACAGCCTCTACCCTTGCCGGATCTACTGATACACCCTCTGCGGAAATCACATGCCCAAGAAGGAAACTCGGTCTAACCAGAAGTCACACTTCGAGAGCTTAGCGTAAAACTGAGGCTCCCGAAGCACAGTCAGTACCTTCCTCAGATGTGTCTCGTGGGCCTGAGAGGTAGGTGAGTATCCTAGGATACCGTCGATGACAATGACGTGTGCGAAATGTTGTAACTGAACGATCTGCCTCAATAATACGGATCTGCGGATGCCCTGAGCGCAATGCAATCTTCGAGAAACGGTGACACCACACGACTAATCAAACAAGTCCTCAATCCTCAATAACGGGTGTCTGTCCTCAACTGTCAACTGGTTTAGCCCTCGCTCCCCTCGTAGTCTGTCCCCTCGGTGCTGGCTAACCTCGAAGACTCTCCCCTCGAGCTAGTCCTCTGGCTATCCCCGCTGCTACACTCGGTCACGAAGAAAACTGGAACACTCGGGCTGTCGGTGTCCCTAATCCCAGCAATGGAAGCACTGTGATCCACTGTCCTATCCCACTGTGCCTCGATCCCCTACCGCCGAAGATCCTAACCGTGACACTGGTAACACTGTATCTTATGTCAACTACTGTCTCCACTCCCGGAACTCTGTCGCTGTGCCGTTACCTCTCTAAATCTGCATCCTCCTCGACCAACATCCCGGCGTCCCCATCCCGAAAATCCTCGACTGTCCCCACACTACTGACCTCGGTCCTCTCTGCCTCTCTTCTGATCGAAGTATGCCCGCTGATCCTGCTCGGTCCGTTCGATGGATAAGGCCTGCCTGTGGGCTGCACGCAGTGTCGTGCTCCCAGACTCTAGTCGAGTGGTAGGAGGCATCCCTCTTCGAACTCTCTTAGCTTTGCTCTATCATCCGGAACCAAATCCTTGCCATGCCGCATCTGGTCGAAAAACTGGTACTAAAGTGCCATGACATCCATTGGGTCGACCTGAACGAAAGTGCGGAGCTCCTCATGCCTGACAACTCGAAACCTGGTGAGTAGAAGTGATTCCCTATCTGATCGACCAATCAGTCCCAGTCGTGCTCAGGCTGCCTTGTCGAATCCGCCCTCAGTGTGTGCCTCCACTGCATAACCAGGCCTGCCGAGTACCTCGTACTATCTTGAACCCGCTGCTCACGTGGACTCCCAATACCCTCGAGAAGATCCCTCATCCGGTATGCTCAGTCGTCCCACACGGTCGGATCAGTCTGTCCGGTGTAAGTGGAAAGATGATGATGGTCACCTAATCCTCGTGGCCTACTGATGCCACTGCGGTTGCACGTTGTCGCAACAACCCTGAACAATGTCCTCGGAATCCACCCTGACAAGGTAAGGTAGATCTACCTTCCTAAGGAAACCAGCAGGCAACTTATACTCAATGGAGCTCTCGACCATACTCATTGGCACAAGCACAACTGATAGGGCATCGGGACGTTCACGAGGTTTCCCCCGGTCCCTAGCACTAAGCACGATTCTAACGGCTTTCTAAGGTATAGTCAGAAGTCAGCCAGTACCAATCAGTAGTCAGTGCAGAGTAAGTCCAACAGTAATATCAACAAAAATGCGAAAATTCAACGTGAATGCACCCAACCCCGCACACCTCACTCCTAAGTCTAACCATGTTTTAAGCATAATAGGCCCCGAAGGGCTCTGATACCACCTGTAACGCCTCCACGTTTCACAGTGGGTTCGTCACGCCGTATTGGCTAACCTAGACTCTTGGCCAGGTAATCTAGGCTCACCAACACAAGGCAAGTACACAAAACTCACGTTGACACATAAGCACAAAAGGTTTCAAATTCTGGAATTAAGTCATTTCGATTAAGGAAAATGATAATCACATAAATACATAATCCGAGTCAAGTAGACAGGTTCACGCCAGCGGAAACGTAATATAAAATACAACACACAACCACCGCTTACTAAGTGAAATGAAACTACGATCCAACGCACATAGCCAAGTTACACACCAAACAACACATAAAGGACCTAACTATAATTCTCTCAGCCCAACCCTGGAATAATCGTGTAGACAAACGTACCTGAAAAAGGATAACACACGGGGGTCAGCCACCGCTGAGCAATGGATCCCCCGCGTACAGCAACAAACACAGTAATAGCAATACCAGAATAAAATACGCAGAATGGTAAAGAAAGCGACACCGTTAACCAATGCACCCAGCCCATACTAGGCGTTCGGTTAACAGTTGAACAGTAATAAAGAAAGCGATACCATTAACCAACTCACCCAGCCCATACTAGGCGTTCGGTTAACAGTTGTAAAGGAATGAAAATGCGATGCACGTGATGTGTGAGACCTAACGTCCACCTATCTATCCTAAATGCAGTCCTATTTGCACAACTACCTGGAGGCGTACATTATTAGCCTTCCCTCTAGGCTCTTCTCATCCGGGGCATCAAATCACTGATCCCACAATATGACCTAACCGCGCGACTATCCTAAACAAAAGCTCGTGCTCGGCCTGTTCAAGGCCCACATGATCACATCCGCACCACCACCAAGTCAAACCCCAAAGACATCAACTCTGACCTAACCGCGCGACTATCCTAAACAAAAGCTCGTGCTCGGCCTGTTCAAGGCCCACATGATCACATCCGCACCACCACCAAGTCAAACCCCAAAGACATCAACCCGGCCAAACCGAAATCAATAACAAACGAGTCATAAAATCCACGCACCCACACAATCAATTTGCCCAAACGGGGCCTTTTACCCAAAAATGAACTCACACAACAACCCCCACGACGGTCAGCTAGGTTAGTACAACAACACAATGAATACTAGAACATGCATCATAAGAATAAGCCTAAGATGATCATACGCATAACCCATGCCTAGCGATACTAAGTCATAACGCACGTCTTTACAATCCAATGAGTGAAGTTAGCCAACCATGAATATTTGTGAGTTGTAAACGTATCATGCACTAAGTCATACTAAGGTAAACGACAATGTGAAAGCATGGAAACCCCAGAAAACTGCCTGCCTCTAAAACTGGGCACCGCGCGGTCCAGCTAGCGAGGTCCTCAAGAACCGCGCGGTCAACCGCGTGAGCCATGCGGTTTTCCCCGCGCGGTTTGTGCCAACCCATGCAGTGTCGACCGCGCCACACCCCTGAACCAGTCTGAAAGTCTGAATCCGAAATGCTAATTCTAATCATGCGATTCCTAACACTTCTATCATATAGATAATGCCATAATGATGATAAAAATCACAGAATTTAAGGACCCCTTGCCTTGGGATAGAGACATGCCCCAATCTTGCACCAACACACACATGAACTCAATAAAGGCATTGAGAACGCAGCTGACTTCGGAAGGGTCTA
>MAYD01573836.1:0-12638 GCA_001909325.1 Ruellia speciosa
CCAACTTCAAGTATTCTTAATAAAGTAAAGATGTTTGATCCATGATTTAAGGATGGATAGCTTGTTAGTGGGAAACATGGATTTTCCCACTAACACATTATGGGATTGTAATAAGCTATTAGAGGACTTATTCATTTGGGCTTCATGAATAGGCTTTGGACTTGGGCCATGAATTAATTCCAAGAAATAACTAATGGATTTGGGCCTTTTGGGCTTGATATTGGAATTAATTAATTCTATGGAATGAGATTAATTATTGGGCTTGGACTTAAGAATCCTTAAGAACCCAATTAAGATAATTAATTATTCTCGACAATATTAATTATTGTCTAAGTCTTCTCGACTAATTCGACCAGATAATCAATATTGTTTCGTCTCGTAGGTGAACCCGTACTCGACTCTAGCAGCCACTAAGATCGTGTTCGTGTCTTGCTGTAGAGTTATCGAAGACTGTTGATTAAGGTATGGAAGCATACATCGGGCAACCATAAGTCCCACCTAATTACTAAAGTACCGATTATCATTCTGTCGGATAAATTTAAATTAAAGTGCATGTCATGATTTATTATACGTGCCTTTAATTCCTTATGCATTCTTCTTTATGCAATGATATGATTGTGATTACGTGTTTCTGTGCCTTGTTTGTCATATTGCATAAATGACCATATTGTGAAATTGGTATCGCATGCAATTTATTAAGCATGTCGTATGGCTACTGGCACATTCAAGTGATAACCCAATGACGATTAATTACGTATTATTGCATCCCTAAAAGATGTAAAAATGTAAAGTGAAATAATGAGTGGATTAAGCCTTTGGGTCGATCGCCTTAAGCTTTGGGCAATTTTGTAAGTCCCTTATGATGTTCTATTCTACTCATTGAGGGTAGCTCCCCTTACATGAGGTTTGCCGGTGATTTAAGAGCAGTGTGAGAGTGTGAACTCATGAACTAAGTTCCCTCTCATACCTATTGATGCTGCCTCAGTTCGGACATTTAGATTGGGTGATTCCATCTGTCCGGAACTGTCGTACGCAAATGCATGATTATTCCACTCTTTGCACATTTGATATTCCCGCACTCGTGGAGCACGCTATGTGGGTGTTGTCCACATTGTACACGTTGATGGCGTCCTGAGTTGTGCCGTGAGTGGTTTGTGTGGAGGCAAATGTTAACTATGCGTATAAATTGGCTAGCAGTTCCAATAATAAATGCGTGTAGCGCCTAGTTCTCCGCCATGTTTAGGAGACTCGGTGTTGCTTGTCGCATGATTTCAGAACCATGAATTTAAGTTGTTCATTGCTTACTCGTTTTGAAGTTATGCATTGCATCACATGTTTTATGAACCTATGCCTATTGCATAATTTTAACTTGACTCGTGGCCAATATTTCTGGATATATTGCCCACGACGTCTCATGATTGTATGAATTGCTTATTTGCATTGTATGTCTTTCCATACTTAGTCTCGCGACTAATGATGCTCCATGATGCATCTCAGGTCAATGTAATGGTCGTGAGGATGCACCTTCGACATAGTGATGTTAAGGGATCAAGTTACCACCTGATGGTTTTGTGAGGACGAGTGAACCCTTTTTGTTATGCCTCGTCCTAACCTTTTGGTTGCAGGTGTAGATAAGCTGTGAAGACTCTTCTTTTGCTTTTGAACTATGTAAATTTGATCGGCTTGTATTGAATAGCCGAGTCCCGATGTGGGACAAGTACTTTGACACTTCCGCCTGTAATAACGTTTATTATATTTATTGCATTATGTGTTTCCGCCAAGCATGAGCTGTGATCATACGGGACCTTATTCCGGGAAGTCCAGCGTACTCTGATAGGATGAGATCATGATTAGTCTTTAACCGAGTTTATGGTGGGGTTTAGGGTTAGATTCCATGATAAGTTAGGTGTGGCGGTGAAGTGTCCAGTTTATGGGAATTGGGGCGTTACATCAGCCGTCTAGCGAGGCAAAGATCCTTGGGGATCTGAGTGTGATCGAGGCGCAACAAGGACGTTGCGTTCTCAAGTGGGGGAGAATGTAATACCCCGGGATGAGGTGGCTTAAAAGGATTGAAAAACTACTCATATCAACAAGGTGCACTTTTCTTTTCTGGTGACCATCGCACAAGAACTCCAAAGTTAAGCGTGCTGACCTTTAAGTAATTCTGGGATGGGTGACCCCTGGGAAGTTTCCCAGGATGTGCGCGAGTGAGGCCAAAGCGCACTGAAAAGAACATGTGTTGATTTATGGGGCCATGCTTCAATCCGGAGGGCACGTAACTCCACCGGCCCTGCAGAGGGTTGGGGTGTTACAGTGAGGTTTTAAACTTTATAATGTTACAGTGAGGTTTTAAACTTTATAAATGAAGTTTTGAGTATTTGAAACTTATAGTAATGGGTTGATATTGATTTTTGTATGGAGGAAAAACATGTTTTCACAAGTTTTATATTATTGATCAAAACCAAGTTCTTGAGATGAACTGTTTGAGTTTTTGGTTGAAGGTGTTAGAACAAATTGATGTTCAAATGTATGAGTAAGACAAATTTCCCACGCCATTTTATTGTGTACCATGCAGGTGCATTTAATTAAAGATGTACTATTGTCAAGTAAATTGATTTGAATTGGAAATTGGTTTTTAATCTTCAGTGTCGTGTTTTATTGATTTTAAAAACACGACACACCCTTTTGAAAACAAGACAGTCGACACACGCTTTTGCAAATCAAGGAACACGACACACTAAAGCAAGACACACTTTATTTCAACACTCGACAACCATCAAATTCGTAGTGGGATTAATTATCCTTCCCCGAGAATACTGTTCACTATTTTAGACCTTCGGACTTAATTAATCTAGTGGACCCCATTTAATCTAATTATCCATAAACAATTTTAATTTTCTAAGTCTTAATGACTACTTGGTCCGGATAATTAATTAGCTTTTATTGTGTAGGCCTGTCTGACCATATTTAGTTGTCGCGGCTAGTATTTTTGTGTTGTTTACTGTTACCACGAGATTATCAAGATTGTTGATTAAGGTAAGGAAACTTACACTCGGGCAACCATAAGTCACAATTAATCATGAGATAACTGAGTTTCATTCGGTTAGGCAAATTTAAATACTGCATCCTTTCAAATAAATATTTTTGACGGTTGAAATTTATTTAAGTACCGTTATATTTAAATTCTCTAAATTTGAATGATGACCAATTATTGTGTCCCTTGAGTTAATTGAGTGTACTGTATTTGCATTACTATGTGTCTACGTGATCATTCATATCAAATACTCCTTATGGAATACGGTATCACATTAAGACTCTAAGCCATCCAATGAAGGGCCAAGATAATTATATCTTCGCCCCTAATTGGGCAAGGCAAATACGAAGATGAGATTTACGACGAGTAATGATAAAATATTTAATGCATCACATTAAAATGAGTAATCATGTAAAGATAAACAAAAAGAGTGGAGTCCCGCCAGATTTCGCTTTTGGGTTGATCGCCTTAAGCATTACACCATATGGGCAGTTAAGTCCCGTAGTTTACTCTGTGTTACTCCTGTGGGGTAGCTCCCCATGACGAGGTTTACCAGTAATTTAAGAATAGATGGTAGGACGAGTTGGCGGCCCACATTGGGATACGCGTGTGGTGAGAACCCGCTCTCGTCTGTGCCGACGTATCCACCCTTTTCTTTAGCGAATCGTGAACTAGTGCATTCACGTGTTATTTATAATACGTGGGATGTCGCATTCATATTTCCTTCTCACCTTGATTGAGGCAGTTTCGATACTGTACGTGACTGGGTGATTCCATCCGTGCTGAGCTAAGTTGTTGAGATTGAGTTAGAGGTAAAACTTGGGTTAGCTTGTGAGGCTCTCCCGGTTTCCAAAGCCACTATTTTTAATATGATTCTAAATGAGTCGAGTTGTATTTGCTTAAATGCGAGTGAGTTACTATTGTTATTGAGTTGATTTGAGATTCCATTCATGCATAACATGATTTTTAAATCACATTACGCATCGTTTTTAAATGGATCAGTTAGTACTTGTGTATGGAGACATTACTGACTTGATCCCCATCATATGCCTAAGTTACATAACTTGATTGTGTGATTTCCTTACTTAGTCTCACGACTAATGATGCTCATGTTTGCATCTCAGGTGGAAGTCAAAACTGTGAGGATCTACCTCCAGCTACTAATTAAGGGACAAGTTATTACTTGTTGGGTTGAGAGGTCGAGTGAACCGTGATTATACTCACTGTGCTAACAGATTTGTGGTTGCAGGATTTACATTCTGTTATTTAAATTCTCGAACCTCTAATGTAATTCATTTTTTCGGTATGTACTAAATGACCAAATCCCGGTGTGGGACACTTTTGATACTAGATGATGGGTTGTAATTAATTCCGCACTACGATTTATGCTATATCGTGACTTTATTTTATTCATAGTTACTAGGGAGCTGTGATAAGAGGGGACGTCGTTTCCTGAAATCCAGCGTACTCTAATTAGGTGAGTTAATTTAGCCTAAGCATTCCGGCTTACTGGGGGTTTAGGATAGATTCCCTTGGTAAGTTGGGTGTGACGGTAACAGTCCTGATAGTGGAGATCGAGGTGTTACACAAATACCCTTTACCTCGTATAGATGACTTGTTTGATCAGCTAAGTGGTGCGACTGTTTTCTCTAAGATTGATTTACATTTGGGTTATCATTAGATCCACATCGCTGAGTCTGACCGTCCGGTCACAACATTTTGTACTTGCTATGGCCATTTTCAGTTTATGGTGATGTCGTTCAGCCTCACCAATGCTCCTGCTATCTTTATGGATTTGATGCACCGTGTGTTCCGCCCTTTCTTGGACCACTTTGTGGTTATATTTATCGATGATATTCTGATATGCTCACCCACGCCTCAAACCCATGAGGCACATTTGCAATCTGTATTGACTGTTCTACGGGAGCATCAGCTTTATGATAAGCTCTCAAAATCCGATTTCTGGTTAGATCGAGTCTTTTTTCTGGGGCATGTGATTTTAGCTGAGGGTGTAGTAGTAGATCTTGCTAAGGTAGAGGCCGTCGTTAGGTGGGTAGCACTGAGGGATGTTTCCGAGGTCCGTAGCTTCTTAGGTCTCGTAAGGTAATACTGTCGTTTCATTCATTATTTTTGGAGTATAGCTAGACCCTTGACTCAATTGCTACGGAAGGATGTTCGATTTCATTGGTCTACGGAATGTGGTCAGCCTTTCAGGAACTAAAACAGAGATTGGTCGAGGTGCCGATTTTGGTGCTACCAGATGATTCGGGTGAGTACGACGTGCACATAGATGCCTCATAGTTGGGACTAGGGTGTGTTCTGATGCAGAAGGGACATGTGATTGCGTATGCCATGTGACAGCTAAAGCCACACGAGCAGAATTATCTGTTGCATGACCTAGATATGGCAGCAGTGATACACGCGCTGAAGATTTGGCAACATTACCTGAATGGATCCATTTGCAGAGTCTATACTAATCACAAGAACCTGAAATACTTATTCACACAGCAAGAATTAAACAAGAGACAACGCAGATGGTTGGAGTTGGTGACAGATTATGACTTAGAGACTCTGTATCAGGAGGGGAGGGCAAACACCGTGGCAGATGCTCTGAGCAGGAAGAGGATGAGTCTCGGCATGATTACCATAGCATCAGGGATGTTACAGGAACTACATCGGGTAGAGATTGAGGTGGTTACGTACGGGGGGACTCAGGAGTGCTTGGGAGCGATGATAGTTGTCCTTTAGTGTTAAAGGAGATTGCCGAGTATCAACAATAGGATGACAGAATCCAGGAGCTGAGACACCGAGTAGAGTCGGGACAGACACGCAGTTTTTGGATAGATGATGCAGGGATAGTATGTATGCGTGACCGATATTGTGTTCCGTCAAGTGGACCAGAGTTGAGGGCTCGTATTTTGTAGGATGCACACAGTACCACGTATTCAGTACACCCAGGAGCTACGAAGATGTATAAAGACCTACGACAAACATTCTGGTGGCCGAATATAAAGAGAGACGTGGAAGACTTTGTGGCGAGGTGTGAGGTATGTCAGCGGGTGAAAGCAGAGCATATGCGTCTGATGGGTTTACTGCAGCCATTACCAGTACCAGGTTGGAAGTGGGAGTCAGTAGCGATGAATTTTGTGATAGGACTTCCTCGTACCCGACGGGGATGTGATACGATTTGGATAGTAGTAGAGCGACTGACGAAGAGTCTAGTGTTCATACCGATGAGATTGACTTGGTCAATGAAGTAGCTAGCCTAGACATACGTTCGACATGTTGTTACCCGTTTTGGAGTTTCGAGGGACGTTGTGTCAGATCGGGATTCACGATTCTTATCTAGATTTTGGGAGGAGGTTCAGGATGCTTTCGGCACCCGTATCAGTATGAGTACAACATGGCATCCTATGACAGATGGGCAGACAGAGCGTACTATTCAGATGTAAGAGGATATGCTCAGAGCTTGTATTCTAGATTTTCAAGTTTTGTTGGAGCATCGGTTACCATTGGTTGAGTTATCGTACAACAATAGCTACCATTCTAGTATTCAGATAGCTCTATTCGAAGCTATGTACAAGCGTCGATGTCGGACCCCATTGTGCTAGAACGATTACTCTAAGCAAGTTATCGTGGGTTCAGACCTGAAAGAGGAACTACACGACAGGTTCAACTGATACATGATCGGATGAGGGAGACTCAGGATAGACCTTGTAGCTATGCAGATTTGCATCGACGGCAGTGGGAGTTTAGTCTCGGAGACCGTGTTTTACTACGAGTCTCACCCATGAAAAGGGTGAAGAGGTTTGGTATCCGAGGGAAGTTGAGCCGCCTTATATTGGGCCGTACGAGATTACCGAGTGGATAGGGAAGGTAGCATGCCGATTAGCTCTTCCGAATGAGTTAGGAGAAGTCTATGACGTGTTCCCCATTTCCCAGCTCCGTTGATTTGTCTCTAATCCTTCCAAGATCATTGCTCCTGTCACGATAGAATTCTGTCCTAACCTAGAATACGAGGAGGTTCCCATCTGTATCTTAGATACTTGGGTCTATGAGTTGCGACGTCGTAGTGTCCCGATGGTGAAGGTGTTGTAGTCCCATCATGGTCAGGAAGGTGCTACCTGGGAAACCAAGGAGTCTACGCGAGCGAAATACCCTAATCTAGATCTACCCCCTGTAGTTTGAGGTACTATAGCTTTCCTTTACTAATCTATCTCATTTCAGGAATGAAATGATCTTAAGGGGGTAAGGATGAAACACCCCGTCAATTTCATGTCCTCAACCTTTGTCTTGTTGTTTTATGACACAGGGACCTCGTCACGCACAAGAAACCTGTACATAGGGGTATAGATTGGCGTGTATCTTCCAATCTACTTGGCCTATTCAAGTAATTCTTGTACCATTGCACTCAAATTGTTTAGGGCTTCAATTAAGGGTCTCTTGATCGAGACCCGCGGTATTTGGTGCCACGGTCAAGAGAGCGCGAGAGAGACCGCAGGTCGGTTGGCGGCTTTTTCTTGCATTTATCCGAACATATACATGTAACATGCCCCCTTTGACCACTTTTACACCTCGGGTACCAGATAAAGTCTAGAGAGAAAGGGTTGAGTAAGCTAAGAGGTCAATATGCATCAGCAACTAGCTCACTTTGAGCCAATTTTTCAATAGGAAGGAAGGTGAATTAGATCCTGTTGCCTCCAAGTAAATTGAAGTTCACATTTAGTACTATAATCTACAAGGTTTCTTTTCTTGATTTGGACTTGAAATGATTGAGATAATCGAGTTCAAAGTTGGGGAAAAATTCTGTTCTAGGTTTTCAAGAAGCAAGGAGCTCACTTCAAGGCTGATTTTCAATTACTTGCACTTGGATTTTGAGGTTGATGTCTTTATAAGATTTGTAGTACTCCTTTCCTAGATTGTAGAACACTTTATGGATTCATAATTGGCCAAGTATTGAATCGTATAGGGTCTGTTGAAGCTAGCTAGTTCTTCAAGGGCGACTAGGGTTTTCTCGTACTTTGGCTAAATGTTCATCCGACTTTAGCTATCAGGCAAGGTGTGTTCTATACATATTTCGGAAGCTTTTTGAGTATATTTTCGATCTGGAAATTTTCAGCCATTTTTGCCACGGTTTGGATGCCGCGGTATTCACCACGGTCGGCACACCGCGGCCCTAACCGCAGGAACTTGTAAGGTTTCTGTGTGATTTGTTTCATGAGATGTGAGCTTGTAGGCTTATTTCTTATACTAGAATGATAATGATATGTTGAATTATGTATTAACATTACCTGTTTCGGACCTACGCGCACTCGAACTATGATTTCGATACCATTTTACTGCCTGACTGGAAATACGTGTTGGCCCATTTGGCCGTGTTGTGCACTGTGGATTTGGCCTGTCTAGCCCAATATGGATCTGTTTTACGGCAAGGCCCCGTTTGGGCAGTATACATTCTAATTCCTTGTTTGGATCTCTTATGATGATGATGTCCATCCCGGATTAGGCGATGCCCCGGTATTGGTTGGGCTATGACACTATTGTGACTGATGATGAGCATTGATGCCTGTGGTTTGACACGAGATAAACCCTCTAGGGTGGATTTGTGTGTGTATTTTCAATGCTGACGTGTGAGTTGATAAAACCCCCAAAGTGGCTTTTTCGACATGTGATGTGTGATTACTGACTTACGTGCGCATGTGATTCAGGCTGTGAGGGTTTTCGTCCCTGTGCTTACTTGGGACACAATGCCACGGTTCAGTGTGTATGTGAGGAGTTGTGATCCCTGTATTTGCTTGGGACACAACACCACGATCCCTGTGCTTGCTTGGGACGTGGACCTGCAGTACCTGTGCTTGCTTGGGTTGCGGTGCCCTGTGATGTCATGATACCCCGGCATACGGGATGGGCCCTGGAGCGGGCCGAGAATGTGTCCTCTAGGTAGACGCGTGATAGGCATATTCCTTGTTGTATTTAGGCTAGATAGGTGAACGTTATGACTCATGCATCACTCTCATTACTTTGTTGACCCACTGGTAACCGAACGCTTGGTATGAGACGGACGAGTTGGTTGCTAGTGTTGCTTTCCGTATATTCTATTGATATGTCGGCCTATGATATTGGGGGACCCCTTGCCCACTTACCCCAGTGTATGTTATATGTCTTTCAGGTACGGATGATGATCAGGCATGAGCATGTGGGATTGGGCAAGTGGACTGTAGATAGACTCTTTTGTGTACATATCGTGACAGTTGGCTGCTTTTGTGATTACTAGTACTGTTACTAGGCAGTGGGTCTGCGACGTTATCTATGTGTTTTGACTAGTGTGTTTGTGACAAGATGAACTTAGCGTTATGTTATCCGTGTTTTATTGCTTTTCCTATCCAAAAATACCTAATCCAGAATTGGGAATGTTATGTGAATCATTTGTCTATATGGTTTGAGTTGTATTTGCCTTGTACTAGTGAGCCTAAATTAACTGGCCACTAGTTTAGGTTAGCTAGTACGACATGGCACACCCACTGGGAACGTGGGGGTGTTACAAGTTCTCCTGCGGTATTTCAACCGCGGGAAATACCGTGGCCGTCTCGATTTGCATGCAAAAAAGTAAAATGCCAGAAAGATGCAGAAAATACATAAATAACCCTTGCTTGATAATCGTAGTACGTTTTCCCTCCAGTTTTGAACCTCGATTTGCACTCCCACTCCACAAAATCTTCGATCTACAAGTGAACGCTAACTCAACAACCCTCATCTGAATTTCAACCATAACAACAGCATGAAATCAAGAATAAAAATCTTACCTTGAGCCTCCGGATCGATTTCTATATCTTGAAGTCTCCAAATCCACAATTTCACGCAAGGAACCCGAGAGAGGAAAAATGGGGCTGGTGAGTTTTGGGGTCTGGAAAAATGAAATTTAGGGTTTGAGAAGTGGCAAAACCCTGCAGAAATCAGACGGGCCCGACCTCGGTCAAACTAGGCCGACAGCAGTATTCACCCGCGGTTGCCATACCGCAGCGGAAAACCGCAGTTCTGGCAGCAAGGTTTTTCTCGGGCATTACATATTTGCCATCATTCAAAGTCTTAATCGTAAGGAGGAAATTGTGAAGGGTCTAATTCTAACTGTGAAAATCAAATTAAACTTTTGCGAGCCCCAAATTTTTTTAGACTCTGTTGGAACTTTAAACTTAAAATCTCTTGTGGATTTAAGATTAAGTTAAGATTTTATTTTAATTATCAATGGGCAATTTAAATTGTCTAAGTCTGTAATGACTATTTTTGGAAAGATAATTATTTAGACCTTTTTAGCTTGTAGGTTCTTCTGCTCTCTTGTAGCTGTGTCGTGGCATAGGATTTAAATTTTTATCTGCTTCTCAAGAGTGTTGATTAAGGTAAGAACATTTACAAACGGGCATTCATAAGTCTCACTTAATTATTAAAGTGTAGCTTTTTATTCGGTCAGCGGAATTTAATTTACGCATGTCATTAAATTATTTTATTTACCTACTTTAATTAATTTTTAATTTATTCTTGTTAATTAATTCCTTTAGCCGTGTTGAATTATTTGAATTTTGTGCTATTGTGGCATGTGTATAATTAACCAATGTATAAATTTGATATTGCATGCAAAATACTAAGCCTACCGATAACAGGCAATGATTTTTATATCCTTGTACCAAATTATGCAATGACAAATACAAAAATGAAATTGTTATGACATAAATTATTAGTAAATGCATCGCATTAAAATATATAATAATGTAAAGTGGAACAAAGAGTGAAGACCCTTTCAGATTGTTTTTGGGTTGATCACCTTAAGCCTAATATCACTAGAGAATTTAATTTTCAAGTTACCCTATTTTACTCATCTGGGGGTCGCTCCCTTTCTATGAGGTTTACCAGTAGTTTAAGAATAGATGATGAATAGTGTCGGTGTAAAGGCCCATCTTTCTTAAGGAACCGTCAGGTCTAGCAGCCCAATACCTCCAACCCGTCTCCACAGTAATTGTGTTTCTATAGTACCATGGTAGGTTGTTGGTGACCGGATTCGAACCCTTATCACCCATTTACCAAGCATCCTTAGTATCCAGCTAAGAAAGATGGGCCGTTACAGTCGGTCATGCGGGGAGTGTACCACACAAAAGATCCCGACCTTTCCTAAACTTAGAGGTGTGGACTTGCAGATTCACGTGTCATTTATGATACAATTGGATAATCCCAATATAGTTCCTTCTCAAATTAATTAAAACTGCATCTGGACTATTATGTTATTTGGGTGATTTCAACCGTACTAGACTGTCCTGTCAGGATTATTTTATTCATGGAGAAATTGGGTAACCAAGTGGGGTTACTGATTATTCAATCCACTATTTAGATTGTTAAGTTCCCAAATTCGTGGAGTACGCTAAGTGGGTTCTATCATAATAATGTCCTAAGTTGTACCTCATATTTGGTTATGGAACTTAGTGATTAACCATGTGCGTAGTCATGGCTAGCAATTCCGTGCATAGTGTAACACCCGGTGTTACTGTTCATAATTTCAGGATTTTTAGGCAGAATTAAAAGTCCCGAAAATGTGTTAAAATTTTTCGCGAATTAATTATTAAGAAACAATTAATTTTTGAAGGGCGGAAAATAAAAACAAGATAATATTTATTTTATTTCCACAAGGGAGATAAAATTTAATATTAAGTAGATTGGGGCCAATTGAGAAATTTCAAGACCTTCGGGGTCAGAATAGAAATTCAGAGAACAGTGGGGTCAGTTTGCAGATTCAGCAAGTTATGGACTAGATCGAATTTGGGAGATATTGGGAGGGACCAAAGTGCAAATCTCCTAAAATTAATTAATAAGATTCAATAATCCAGGCATTAAGGTAGATGAGGGCCTTTCTTCTTCTTCTTCGATCTAAGCCTATAGATCGAGGGCCGGATCGAGGGGCTTCATTCGATCTTGGCTACAGATCGAGGGCCGGATCGAGGGGCTTCGTTCGATCTTGGCTACAGATCGAGGGCTGGATCGAGGGGTTTCGTTCGATCTTGGCTACGGATCGAGGGCTGGATCGAGGGTTTGGAGGCTTGTTAAAAGCTACCCCTTCGATCCTTGCTCCCTAATTGCAAGAGTTGCATCTGGGATTCCTTTTGTTCAGTCTACAGTAAGGTATTATCCTAACCCTAGTTCTTCGATTTTTGGGGATCTTGAGTTTGGGTGTTGTTATTGATTTTGTAATAAATTCCTATGACGATTTTAAAATCCGAGGATGTGGAGTTGTTGGTCTTGGTGGGTTACAGTTCTGTGGTAGTATGGGTTTCGGTTCTTGTCCAGTTTTGGATTTGGATGTTGGTTTTGGATATCATATTGCCCGATGAAGGTTTATCCGAGGGCTTGTGATGTTGGATCCATTCTTTTGTTGCCCCCGATTTCAATTCGAGTTAGGTAGCCAAGACAGGGAGTTGTGTTGGATGTTTCTGCAGTTTGTGTTGTTCTTGTTTCCCCCACTTCAACCTTTTGGTTTTGATTTTGGGATTGGAGACAATTCACTGGTTTTGGGTATGACCGATGATGATAGGGCCGAGACCGGCCTGAGGTCACTCAAATGTTC
>MAYD01573997.1:0-12249 GCA_001909325.1 Ruellia speciosa
CCGATCAGGAAGTGAGAGGCAATCAGCACTTGGCGATCTTCTGGGCAACCGATATGGTGGAAAATTCGGGTGATCTGGTAAGTCCAATCGTCAAATTCTAAAGGATCCACTCCTCCAGCAAAAGGTGGCGGTCGATGCCGTAATGCAAGCTCTAGATAATCAACATGGATTGGAGCGGGCGGAGCTGGAACAGCCGCAGCAGGAATAGCCTGGCCATTCTGCATGGCCTGAAAAGCTGCCATTATCTGTTGAATGAAATCTGCGGGGTTAAAAGCTGGGGCAGCGCCAGGGCGTGGCTGCTCTTCTTGGGGTATCTCTTGCTCATCGGGCACATTCCGCATATCTGGGAGAACATGTTGTACCTCTTCTACAGGCTCATTCTCAGGGGGATCAGGGTTTCGTAGGGGTCTACTTTGTTGATTTCTCAGGCGTGGCGACATCCTGAACTAAACAAAGTTAGATCACTAATTTTTCTGAAGCCTAGTTGCAAAATAATAACACACTTATTCTCTCTGGAACATCCATCATTCTTGTTAACAATGTATCAAGAATGTGGCTTGTGCAATTAAAGAAATGCAACAGTGCAATATGCAAATCCCCCCCCCCACATCCTCACTTATCAGTTTAGTCGGTTATTTTTCAAAAATTTTCTTTCGTGTTATGGCTCTGATACCACTCTGTAACGCCCCCCCTCCCCCAAAGTGTAACCCTTTGGAATGTGTTACCGCCGTATTAGCCCGCCTAGACTGTTGGCCAGTCAGTTTAAACGGTCTAACACTAGGCTTGAGTATCACATTTTCCAGAACAATTTAAAAAGACGTTATATTAAATTAACCATCAGAGTACTAGTACAAAAGGTTCCAGTATCCGCTTTCGATATTTCTATTACACATGTGTGTACTTAGCAAAACGTAATTATGTCATTTTCTATTTTAAGGTCCACTCAGAGCCCATCCCCGTGTGCAACTGCGCTTCCAGAAGGATCTACAACACACAAACACACAAGGGGTCAGTACCAAGTACTGAGCAAGGGATTACACGAGTGAAAAAAGGGGATATATATATATATATACACATATATAAACACTAAAGTAACCATACCATTCCACCAATCCATAATGCGAGACATACACCTAACCTATATGCAATGCATGCCTAGGCCGGGCACCTAACCTGATAATCCCCCGCCTGTGGTCCGGCGAGAACCATGCCTGTGGTCCGGCATGAGCTCAACTGCCTATGGTCTGGCAGGAGGAATCAAGAGGCCGATGCCTGTGGTCCGGCATGGCAAAACCTATGCCTATTCAGCACAATGCAAAATACCAATCCATGCACTCACGCATCACACAATAGCGCTCATACAGATTCTTCGACTTATCCATCAATTCAAGAATTAGGTTTGTTACTTGCCTTATGCCTTAGGGGAAAATCTTCCTTACGTAGAGCTAGTTAAATCAACGGGGTACCACGAAGGAATTCGTCCACTTACTCCCCTAACATGGCCATGATCTCGGGTTGCCAGATCTTTCGGTCCTGACTTCACAATGCCAGACCGTTCATGGCGCTGGCTTATCCTGCCAAATCAATATGGCATTGACTCAGTTGCTAGACCGACATAACCTTGACGTCGTATGCCAGGTCATTACGACCTTGACGTCGATTGCCAGGCTATTTGGTCTGGTCTACTGTTGCCAGGCCAACATGATCTTGACGTTCATGCCAGTCCAACACACGGTCTTGACTTCACATGCCAGGACGTCATGATCTCGACGTCGTCTGCCAGGCCACCTGATAGGGGAAGGGAACCTTCCCGGGTATCCCGAAGAAAAGAAAGAAAAGAAATCGGGGAAAAGAGAAAGATAGTACCACTACGAATTAACAAAAGCAAGACTCACAACCATAACATGGGGGTAGGGGAGCTTAATGTAAACCCTTGGCTGCTATGTAAATATTCTCGAAGCTATACGCCTTGAATTCGGAATTTGAACTTGTGTGCTCAAAGTTTGCTTCCTCACTTGATAACTCTCAACCTACCCTCTTTCTAACTACTTATGGAAGGGAAAAGGAGGGAGATAGGTTTCTTAAGGCCTTAGGAGGGCTAGAAAGAAGGGAGAAGAGGGAATGGGATGGTTGGAAGTGTGAGTGAAATGAGAGGGGGTAGCCCTCTATTTATAGATGCCCAAGGAAGACTCAAGGCTTCCTTCATGCTTAAGGGTCCAAAATGGCCCCAGCCTGCCTCTGCCAGTGAATTCCAGATTCTGGAATTTCCACACATGGCGCGGTCCTTGAGGACCGCGAGGCGCCAACCGCGCGAGTCCCAGCTCTGCGTGCCAACCTATTCGGTTTCGGCCGTAACTTTCTCTTCCGACCTCCGATTCGAGATCCGTAAATTGGGTTGGAAAGCTAATTTAATGAAGAATCTCCCTGTAAAATCTTAGGGTCATTGAATAACTACCCGATTTTTAATAATTTCTTAAAGTTGCGTCCCGTACATTCCGCTATGCCACTACTATCATTTCTTCCTTTCCTCATTACTTTATTACTTCCTAAGGGATAGATTGTTTTTTCTAGTCTCCTAGACTTCATCTTTAGGGGTATTGTATCGGGTCTTTACAACAACATACACAGTCACTCCAAAATATCACTATAAAACTCTGGGAACTCAGCTATTAGAGCCAAAGAAACAACCATGTGACCCCAAAATTGTTGCCTACTAGGAAACACATACACATATTCCCTTATAAAATAATAATAACATAAATAAATAAATATTTTTTAACTTAGATTCCATCAACCACAACATAAAAACAACCGAAACACTGTCCCAAAATACATACCAGGATACGATTTCTTTGTCCTAATGAAGGCTGGTGTAGATTACCCCATCATAATCCACTCTATTTCTAACCAAAATCGATCTTGATTTCAGAGTTGCAAACAATTTAGGAGTGAAGATTTTTGGATTAGAGTTTCGGAAAGGGAATCTCGATTTTAGGAGTCTTTAATATGTCAAATGAGAAGAATATTCAATAAACAAAACCCCCAAACTTCATTGTCGGGGAACACATGCCTATAAGGTGTTCATTAAACAGTAGTTGGAGCACACACTATCTCATCGTCAAATTAAATGGTTTTTATGTTGAACTGTCCAAATTGAGATTGAAATTGGGTAATTGAGAACAATTTTGGGACTCAAATTAAACGGTCCTATTTATTAGGAATCAAATTGAATGAGGGCTATAGGACCAAAAATGAAATATTTCCGTGGTCTGTCTTTTTTCTTCCTTTTCTCTTTCCTTACCTTCAAATTTTCAAACCAAAATGTTGGGCACAACCGACCTAAAAAATTCAAAAATTGGGTAGAATCCAAGCATGCTCTTAATGGTTTATTTAAGACTCCTGTCCTTATCAAAGGGCCCAAGGAAACTAAAACAATGAAAACCAAATAAATTAGATGACATGTAACGTGAGAAACCAACAGTACAGTGAAAGCAGGAAAGAGAGAAATTAGCGAATGGGAGAACACGCACCAGCCTACCATTCAGACGGACACTTTTGCCTACCATTTTTTTGTAAGATCAAATTTGGAGTCAACTTTTCATCTTACCTGTGTCTCCCTATGAATCCCTCAATTTTGGTCCTTACTTTCTTGAGAAGCTCCTGTATTAGTGTTTGGTATGTGCAGAACCAAAATGGCTACCAGAGCTTCAGACCCTCATCCAAACCCTAGAAATTCCCCAAGATCTTCTTCCAAATCGCGTTCTTCCGACAAGGCCAATCCATCCTCCTCTAACACGCCCCAGACTCCCCTCGCAAATCCCTTCCCCAGCACCTCCTCCGCCGCCTCCTACCTCCTCGGCAGCTCCGTCGCCACCAATTCCGCCTCCAGCGGCACCTCCTTGTCAAGCGTCCGCGGCGCCCTCCCTGAAAGCGCCCAAATCTACGATTTTGCCGATATTCGCGCCGCCACCAACAATTTCCTCGCCAAGCGTCACTCCGCCGCCTCCTCCTCCTCCCAGTCCTGGCGCTGCGTCCTTAGCGGCAAGGATGTCGTCGTATTCCAGCGGAAATTGCGCAAAAAATTGATGACGAGTGAGGATGTCAAGCAGAAGCTCGGGGTTATCAGCAAGAGCCATTTCACGAGCATCGTCAAGCTCCTCGGGGTGTCGATTTCGGGCGAGCATATTTACCTGGTGTACGAATTCGTGCAGGGATCTGACCTAGGGTTGTGTCTCAGGAGCAAAATCAACCCGGATTTCACGGTGCTCTCCACTTGGATTTCGCGGATGCAGATCGCCACGGATGTCGCCCACGGCCTTGAATACATCCACAACAACGCCGGATTGAGCATCGATATGGTCCACAAGCACATCAAGAGTAGCGGCATCATCGTCGCGGAGCCCTCCTTCAACGCCAAAATCTGCCATTTCGGCGCGGCGGAGCTCTGTGGCGAGACGCAATCGGAATCGGAGGGCACTCCTTCGGCGGCGGGGAGGCAACTTGAAGGCGTAGGCGGGTACATGTCTCCGGAATTCAAGGCGACGGGAGTGGCGACGCAGAAATCGGATGTGTACGCATTCGGAGTGGTGATTCTGGAGTTGATGAGCGGGCACGAGCCATTGAGGTATAAATTTGATCGGAGCAGCGGGAATCACAGGTTGATATCGGTGGTGGAGACGGGGAGGGAGGCGGTGGAGGGAGGCGGAGACGTGGACGGGAAATTGAGGCGGTGGGTGGATAAACGGTTGAAGGATTCGTTCCCGGTTGAGACGGCGGAGAAGTTGGCACGTGTGGCGCTGCAGTGCGTGCAGGAGGATCCAGATAAGCGACCCGATATGAAATGGGCTGCCGGTAAGATATCGAAGCTGTATTTGGAGTCTCGGAAATGGGCTGATCGGGTTCGGGTCCCAACCGAATTTTCAGTCTCATTTGCTCCGAGGTGACAGCTACTCTAGAGTCGATGGGGACTTCTAAAGAGAGTATCTATTCTTTTAGGGGGTGGCGTTCTTGTGCCCAATATTTGGCACCACTTGGACTATTTTATTGCTACTTCTGCCCTATTAAATAATAAATTGGAATATTTTCTCTCAATTGCTTTCTCAATCTCCATGAAATTAACAAGTGTGATTTTTTTAATGAATATGGAAAAAAGATTAATTATCTTTTTAATAATAATTGAAAAAAATTGTTAAATTCAATAACAAGCGGTTCAAAATAAAGTGCAATCCTTAAGAGAGACGGAGGAAACATTTGATGGATGTAAAACAGATTTAATTTTAGATTAAGTCTGACTCTGAAATGGAAGAATTTAATTAATAACTAATGGGACATATTAAAATGTGTATGACAAATAATAAATTACATATATATTTTTTTAAAATCAAACTACATATATATTTTTTATATTATTTTAAATTTACAAATAATATGTTTTAATTCAATGATGAAACCATGAAACTTAAAAAAAAATGGTAGGATTATATTCTTAGTAATAAAAAATTAATTTAATTTAATTTTTATTTATTTATTGTCATTGTGGGTAAATTTAGGAGTTTATATTTTGTGACGGACCAAACAATTACTTTACCACCCCACACTTAATATAATATATAAATAGATTTTGCAATTTGTTTTAATCTTTTTTCCCTTATAGCAGTTTTTAGTCTCAAAGATGATGTTGCAGTGCAGCCCCTGTCGTTCACCGGGCACAGTCATAGAGGGATGGGAACAAATATGAACGAACACGAACGCAGCACATGAACAAAAGGATCGTTCATATATCTTTCGTTTATGTGAAAAATTTTAAATTTGTATTTGTATACATTTGTTTGTTTCTTCATTCATTTAGTTCATAAACAATTTACAAATATAAATGAACTAACATTTTATAAATAGTAAATAAATAAATTATAAATAAATACTAAATACGCATAAACGAACAAATAACAATAAACACTTAACAATAGGTAAAAAATATATAAAGTTGATATTTTGAATCTACTCATTAAGACGAATCTAACAAGACCCCACATGACTATATTTTTTCTTAAGTATAATTATTAATGATAGTTAAAATAAAATATGTAAACAGTACCAAACCCTCAAGTGTAACGAAAAAAAACGGAGGTAGTATTATATACCATCCAAAAGAAAACATATACCATTATATATGTATGTCATAATATTTTATATATTGTATACGCATATATCATATTCATGAACAATTATAAAGCCCATATTTATTAACAAATAAATGAACAAAGTTAGTTCAAAATATTATTCGTTTAATAAATGAACATTAAAATTTGTTAATATACTACTCATTTATTATATAAACAACATTAACCGACTCACATTTACGGTACAGTTTATTTCTGACCCTGGACATGGAATAGTAGTTTTCTCTTCTATTTCCAAACACACATGGATAGAACATTTTTCATGATTATTAAAGAAAAAGACACCTCTTAAATCGGGATAATCCCTCAATTTCATATAATATATTCCTGAATTGTGGAGTATATTAGAAAAATAAAAACTAGAAATGATTAAAAAGATCCACCTAGAGTTAGCCCTGTAATTACAAAGGTTTTTCCTTCCAAATCAACCTATTTTTGGGTGGAAGATTTACAACCCCTCTCTTAAGACAGGACCTTCCTATCATTTCTATTTTATTTTATTTTATTTTACTTTTTTCCATTGTAATTTGACTCCAAAATGTTAGGATGAAAAGCTTTTTCTTCTACAAACGAGCCGGGATTTTTTTTTTCTTTTTTGGTTGATGGTGAAAAGTGGGAATCTTGGAACTTGGATATGGGAAAATGAATTTAGAAATCGCAAAATGTGGGATAAATCCCCAAATCCAAAATCCCACTTTTACTTCAGTCCCCTCTTTCATTTTTTTTTTTACTGCACTCCCTCTCTAAACGGCTTCCTCTTCCCCAAGCAGTTCCTGAAACTCCTCACAATCGATTCCAATCCCAAATGTTGGCCGGTGCTCTCATCCCCATCGTAGCCGTATCCCGCCTCAACTCTTGCCCACCACGAACCACTGTTGTTTGGGCCTGAACTGAAGGCTTGAGCTCAAGGTATCTTTCAATTGATCTCACCGGCATCTAAGGAATATTTGGGCTTTAGTTGCGCCAAAGGTAGCCCACCACAAACCCTTGCTCACCACGACTCATTGCTGTTTGGACTTGAAGAAGAAACATGCGCTCAAGCAACTGAGCATATTGTTACCGGCGACACCGTCCACAAGCTAGTACACAATTACCACTTCTTCTTAATGTAAATGTTGTAACTCGTGTTTTCTAAAGTGATATTGGAAAAGAAGGCATTTTGATTTTGTAGTTATCAAGCTTGTTTATAGCTTCAAAGATGCTTGGATGTTTGTTTTTTGTGGGATTGAAAATATTCAATTTGGATTTAATTCATCATTGATGTGACTAAACTTGTTGTTTTACATAGAGTTATTAGTAGAATTTCATTTGGTTACATAAACTTCATTAATGCTCTAATATCCACTATAATTGATGAACTTGATGAAGCATGAGAAATGATGAACCATGAGAATGCCGAGATTATTAAAAATGCATTGCTCTGTGTCCAAAGGCTATTTCAGGGTGCCAAATATGCAAGCTTTTTGCAGACTTGAATGTTTATACAATAAGTTGTGTAAGTCTTTCAAATTTGTGAGATTTTCTGAATTGCTTAAGTTGGTACCATAAATTACTGAGGTCACTAAGTTGAATGTATTTTTATGTGCTTGATTTTATAACATATATATATATATAAAATTTATAATATTCAGATACGAAATGTATAACATGACTTTGTTCAAGGTATAAGATATAATTAGTTAGTATATGAATTATATTTATTCAATGTGTAAGTAAGTGGTGTAATTCTTTTTATCTTTTATGTGACACATGTATTTTTGTTTTAAGGTATGCTGCCCAAGAAGAAGGATTTGAAAGGCATTGTGATGCCATGCTCACTAAGCACTGTTATGAAAGTGATGGGTAGATTGAAGAAGAAAATGGCAAAAGAACAGTGGGCGGCGGTGAAAAGAACACATTTTTCTCATTTTCTTAATGCGAAAAATTCGAAAGGTAGTCTTGCTTGGGTAGAGTCGATGCTTGGGAAATATGACAAGGGCAGGAAAGCATTTGTGTTGGGAAACGATGTAGAGATTAAGCTGGTGGCTTCCGAGTTTTGTTGTGTCCTTGGATTGCACCTCGGGGGACTGCATGTACAACAAAATTTAGTGGAGCATTCGAGTATTGTTTATAGGTACACATAAATTGACTTGTAGTTACAATTTTTAGTCATTTATATACATATTGAATATTTAGAAACTCTATGTTTGATCATTACATAAATAAATTCATTATTTCATCTATGCAAGTTTATACCTTTATAGATTATTTAGTCGCACGCAATAAAGAGGAATCAATGGATGATTTTTTCTATGATAGTGAACTAGATTTGTTTGATATTGGATGCCTTAGTCCATTTTATTTATTATAAAAAGTATGATATAGATATTTTTCTTTCAATTCATGAATTAAGTACTTGCAGTGAAGCATAGCAGAAATGAAGAGGAAAAACATCTTAGAGATACTGAAGAGCTTGGCTGGAAGGAAGGATGTGGTGAAGGATTTTGCTCGCGTATATGTACTCCTTGTCTTCAACTGTATCCTATTCCCTACTCGAAACTAGTCCACCTAAGAGTACCTCATACACCATGTGAACAACTTGGATCGACTGGGACTATATGCATGTGGTAGAGTAGCATATGGGTTCCTAGCAAAGGGCATCGATGAGTACACGACCGGCAAGAGATACATAGATGGATGCACCATGGGCCTAGTGGTAAGCAATGTATTTTAATTCTTTAATTTTACATATTGATAAGTTTCTCGATTGTCAATGTTTTCGATGTATGAAAATATGATTGATATTTATGAAATGCTTGATAAGCATGGTTTTTTGAACGAGTTCTAGAAATTGTTACTCCTATTTGAGCTCCCTCTTTCCCACGATTCACTAGGTGGGAAGGGACACATCCTGACCTAAATACATGTAAAATAGCAATCGCGAAGCTGACTGAAGAGGATGTGGCCAATTTCTATCCATTACTCGAGGAGGACCAATTTTTACATGCCAAACCGATGAGCAAGGTATATTAATTGACTGTAACATTAATTGCATGTTGTATGAACATTTTCAAAATGTAAGATTTTATCTTTTTCTTAATATGATATATTAGAAAGAATAAAAGTAAGCCTCTTATTTTTTATGCAAAAGGAGAATCCAAAAATCGCCAAAAGAAGACCGTGCCTTACCTTTAAGGAAACGAAAAGAGGAACAGTTGGAGGAGGAGGAAGTGCAGGAGGAGGAGGAGGAGGAGGAGGATGAGGAAGATGAGGAGGATGAGGTAGAATTAGATAATGAGGATGAGGAAGTGAGGAAAAAGATGAGGAAGAAGAAGATGAAAAAGAGGATGATTCTAATGGAGCAGCAGGTAATGAACATGGTGTAACTAAACAATTTTCTAAAATTGAGAAAATGGTTGCAAATGAGATTCTTTGCCTTGCGAAAAATATTACTTATATAAGTACATGCACAAACATGAATTTGTACAATGTTATTACTGTAACGCCCCGATTCCCACCGGTGCGCCACGCTGTACTGATTAGCCTAAACTAGTGGCCAGCTAATCTGGGATCCTCAGTACAAGGCAAATAAAATTCATTCAACTAACCATTAATGCAAATTAACCGTGAGTAATGAACAAAAATCAAATAACTGAAACGTCAAAACATACGAGTTAACCCTTTAACGAAATATAATAACATACAACAGTAACCAATCCACCGAACAGTATAATAGCTGGAACAACAGTAAATAAATACATAATTTAACATGAAAGTGATGCATGATCCTAACATATACCTATCTAACCTATAATGCAATGCAACACATAATATATCTTAGTCACAACTCAGATCAATCAATACTGGGCCCTCGCACGAGCTAACCTCTCGCTAAGTTAACCCACACAACCACAATAGTCAGTAATATACTCAACCAAGCCCACTCGGGGTGAAATCATCAACGTATACCCCTTTGGGCCTTTTTAAAACCAATTCAACACAGTGGCTCAGTCATCCAAAATGTATTTCAATCAACACGGGCCTTACTGCCCGACCTAAAATCCTCGTCAGAACACAGGCCTAGAAACGTTTCATAACGCAACACAGAAAAATGGGCCAAAATGTGATACTCACATAAAGTAAAATGGCCAAACGGGCCAAGTCAGAGTAGCACAACAGTGTTCAGGGGGCCAAACGGGCCAAATCATCAGTTCCATAGTTCAACAATATTCATCATATATCACCAATAGACAATATCAACGTATCGTCAGATGAGTTCATTCTATCAACAACTACATCATAAATCGAGCGCAAGTATATCAAATTAGACAAATTCAGAATCAAACATACCACATGTCATAAAGTACATGTCTAACCCATGGTATCCACCAAAAGACCAAAATCGCGGTCCAAAACCGTGGCCAAAACCGTGGGGTCAAAACAAAGGCCAAATTCAAAAAAAAATTCCAGAATTAAACAACATCCAAAATACTTTCCAAAACCATAAAAGAACCCCTTGCCTGATTCAAATTCCTTGTTGAAATCGCACCCTAAGATGTTGAAAACCCTAACCCTTCGTATGAACCAGCCAACTTCTCAACCTCCTACAGGATTCAATACTCAATCAATCAAAAGTTCAAAGATACCTCTAGAAACTAAGGAACAAGGACAACAATTCATCTAAAGATACCAACTCCAATATCAAATCGTAGCCTATCGAAAATTAGCCCTCAAAATACCTCCTTGAATCTGTCACAGAGGAACTTTAACGATCAGTTGACTTTGAGTTCATTTTTCTCCATCTAAACAACTCCAAACAAGAATTAAAATCCATGGGTATTGTAGTATAAAACATATACTACAACTTACCTGAAGAAATCAAAGCCAAAATCCCCATCCTTCATCAAGAAAAATCAGCCCCAAGATGGTACATACACCTCCTTGCTTGTTCATATCCTCCTACTTGTTTCTCCTTGTTTCTAACGAATTTTTGCCAACCTAAGTAATGCAATACGTGTAAAATGACGTGTAAGCAACTAAGGAATTGAGAAATATCTGAAAATCCACCACTTTGGTACCCGCTGTATCGGATTCCGCGACCTAAAAACCGCGACCTCAAATCAAGCGGGGTCCAAATGAAGCTCAACAAACTAGGAAGAAGGTGGTGTAAGAATTACCTTAAAATTTCGATCCAGTAAAATCGTACGTGCTAAAGATCACTCTATCTACAAGGCTTGTGTGCGCGATACGTGCCCCTGAATCGAAACACATCAAGATCAAGATCAAGACTCGATTTTTCGGGGCATTACATATTACTCTTTCTCCGTTGTTTATAGCTCGACGTGAACGGCAGAGCAAGAGTAGAGATGAGGGCATGCGTGTGTCTAATGAGCATAATGTGATTGATACAGATAATCAGATCCCGAGTCCAGGGAAATAGATGGATAAAGTGAGGATGGGACTAGAAATTTGAACGAGGGGAGGGAAGGAAAGGCAGTTGAGGAGAATGTGCCATGCACATCATTGGTGAAGCGTGTGAGAATGAGGGAGGACCGGCGTGCAAAGAAGAAGGCTGCTAACTTTATGACCCCCGAATCCAGCAGCATTCCAGCACGGAAAAAGAAAAAAAGGGCGGCAACAGACGAGTACCCCACTCCGGTAATTCATAGTTAAATTTTAAAGTATTCATTAGAATTTGATATTTCTTATTATCAACCACTAATCTATATGCCTTTTAAATGTCTAGATTCAAATCGATTACTCCTTGTATTCAAGCAGCAATGATCTTCTTGAAAGGGAGCAGAGAAATGCATCGATTTATAGCATGCGAAGGGATTATGCTAGTCATGACCTAATTCCCACTCAGACACAGCAGTACATTGAAGACTATCTTAGTGCACCAATTCACAGGTAAAGCTGTATTAAAGTTATTTCTAATTTTTTGATTCTATGACTTTTCCAAAAATATAATGTAGCTCCCTTTTACACATTGTATGTGTGGACAAGTGGTGTCAACAACATTGTTCCTTCGAAGATGATCGATCTACTGTTTGATGAGGCCATCGGAGGCAAGATCATAAATGCTTGGCTA